>JAHWXV010155328.1:0-17705 GCA_024586415.1 Phrixothrix hirtus
AAACGTGTATTTCCACTAAAATTTTGACATCGAAAATTTTTGACGAAAACAATACTTTCTCTATTCTATATTTCATATAGGTAAGAGAAAGTAAAAATGTCTATAACAAACAATTATCAAAATCATCAAAAAAAGAAAAAATATTAATCAATATGTCCTTACGTTACTTATCGCAATGACTACTTATTTCAAAACTATAGACAAATCGAATGATTAAGGCGAGCTTAAGGGCTGTCAATACCATCCAAAAGCATGGTCTCGAGAAAAACGTATCAGATTTCAAATTATTAAATTTTTGTGAAAACTCTATTTTGTATTTACCATACTGCGCCATTATGACGAATTTTTATGAACTAGTTGTCACAATCGGCTATAGAACACTTCCAAGGCATGTTCTCTCCAACATGAAAGTCGTGCTAGGTTACCTTGAAAAAATGGAATACATTTTAGCTAAGTAAACTTGCACGTGTTAAAAAATTAGAACAAGTATTTACTTAAAATCAGTAAAGACTTGATGAAATAATACGTATAACAAATGCGTATCACAACCCAAGCTGACTAATATGAAGCTTCGTAGATTATATCGAAAGCAGACTGCAGTTGATGACGTCATCGAGTCGTTGGTTTTGATAAATGAAATCGAATGCAAGTAATTGTTTTGCAGTATTCTTACCTGGTATAAAATGTGAAATTTTAATGTCTTAGGTATGTACTAATAAAATAAATGAAGCACATTTAGTCAAACAAATATAATCACATAGCTCGAGCTTACTATTACATCATGTGCGTAAGATTTGCTATTTTTCATAGAGTTCCACTGATTAAAACAAACGAAAAATTACGCTAAATATAATTAAAACAATCTAATTAACAAAGTACACCTAGGTTACCTCAAGCTTAACAGCGCAATTTTTAGTCTAATTATGGTATACACTGCGATTTAAATATTTAATACACAATTATATTCACCACAGAACGATTTAGTATTTAATTTCAAATCGGCGTAACTAAAATTTCACTCAGATCTTAAATTATTAACAAACCTTTTAATTTAGATGGCTAGATTATCGTTTGTTTTGTACGGCGGTACTTCAGAGCTTCACATTGCCGAAATATAAAAATGCTTTCGTTTTCTGTAAAGAATAGATAACCGACTACTGATCCGCTTAACAAACAAAGTAGCAGCATACGTTTAGGTGTCAGTTGATTGCTTCCCTACGGAAAGTTAAAAATTATTAACATTCGACACTTCAAAACTTGCAACACAGGAGACACGTCGCAACACAATGACATCAGTAGTCAACACTTATAAAAACATTACTTTAAAATTTAATTCAATGTATCTTTGTAAGACGTTTCACTAAAGCGCAACAAGTTCGTTTCAAACGAAAGCTTTTTAAAAACTGAAAAGGGGTGCTTTAGATTTTCTACGTCACAAAAATTAGTTATCAAATAAGTTTGTCTGGATGATGCGCTGCTTAGATCAGTCAGCGTCAAACAACCGCATGATCCGTACAAAACCGGCATGACGGAGGCAACCTCATCATAGTAATGAAGACCGAATCAACGCATAGTTCGGCAACCGTAGCCTTCTCCGCATCTCCTTGGTTTGCTGATCGACATCATCTGCTTTTCACATACTGCAACGAAAACCCTCCAACCAAAATTAGAAAAAACACAAAAAATGAAGTCGGCTTATGACAACATTAAATTAAAATCAGGACGTTTTTACCAATTACTGTTGAATTTAACCTTTTAATACAGAAAAGTTGGGAAATTTTTTTCAAAAATGTACAATTTTTGAAAGTTTAAGAAAAAGTACAATTGTAACCAATAAATGGAATTATGAATCAAGCAATTGTAAAAATCTGCCACTGTAATTTAGAAATTGCTTATAGTATCACGTATTTTATTTAAAACGTGCTTGTACTGTTTTGCTTAAATTTTGGGAGCATTGTTTCATATACTAAATTTAAGATATTAAAATGGTAAAAATAAGGTGTTTAAAAACAGAAAGCATAAACCGCCAGTAAAAGTGTAAGCATCTAAATCGTTTTTATGCTTCTGATTACGTCAAAAAAGCCCATCTGTCGATTAGGATGTCGGAACTACCCCAACACAAATATTACTGCCACACGTTTTTTTCAGAAAAGTTCGATCCAAGGTGGTCGAGTAAAATTCATGATTCACAGCGCTTCATTATACGTCCGTAAATAGTGTATTGTGTTCAAAGGAAGTACTGTAAAATATGTCGGGTGATATAATGAAAAATCATGTCCGTACATATTCTCGAGTAAATATCTTTAATAACAGACTGCTATCAGACACTGTAAGTTAAACAGGGTTAGACTTAAAATTATAATTGTTAATCTTTCAAAAAGTATACCTAGTCGAAAAAAATTCATAACCACATTTTGTTCTGCGATTCATAATCTATTCAGTTTTTATATTTCGGTTTCTTTGGAGACACATATATACATTATACATACATATATGTATGATAAAATAGCAACTTCAATATTTCAAATTTGACATTCAAAACTGGGAGTTATTCAGAGAAATTTAAATTTTAAATTGATTAAGTTTTCAAAATTCGAAATTCCTAAACTTCAAGAAGTTTCGCATATACAAATGAAATTTCAATCCGAAATTCGGAAGCCGCGATTTTTTAAGACACAAAATTTTAAGTATAAACTACAATAAATTTACATGTATTAATATTGAAGAACTGCACCAAAATAATTTTGATAAAATCAAAACTAAAACTCTTAAATTTTTGTCCAAGAAAACTCAAGTTTCAAACGTTTCAATTCTCTTAAGCTCAACACCCATGATTTTAAAATTCAAAATTGAAAATCTTCATAAACTCGTTTTTAAATTATTAAATTTAATAAAATTAAGTCTCCTAATAAAAATTAATAATAATACATATAGGTAGGACCGGTAGGTAGGACCGACCTCCTGTAGAATTTATATCGTAACCGAAATTTGATTAAAAAATTCAAAAATCGCAATTTTAATACCTGAACTTTAAAAATCTAAATTCATAACTGGAGTTTTGAAGCAACTAGATTCCCAAAATATTATAATTTGTAAGCGTACAGGAATACCTGGTTGCATAATAACCGCAATTCGAATTGGCAGTTGATTTCGGATAAAAATTGAATCCGAAAATTCGTCACAATTGCAAGATGCAAAATTTCAAAATTCCTATTCACAAAATTCAGAAATAAACCGCACTAAACTCACACAATTCAAACACCTGAGCTTCCGGCGAACAAAATAGCGTGAAAGACATAACTCTAGATTCAAATGTACAGATTCTCCCAATAATTTTGAAATTCAAAATTTAAAAACTCCAGATCCTCATTTATAAGTGAGGATTTCCTTTCAGATCATTTATTACTCGGTAACTAAAATTTCAATTGGGACTGAAATTTTTCTCCGAAACTCAGGAACTGCAACTTGAATACCTAAAATTTCAAAATAAAATGCTCAATTCGCTGTTGATAAAAACTTAAGATTAGAAGTAACTGAAGTTCTAAAATTTTGAAGTTCGCAATACTCACAAAGTTTCTCATTACCCTTTATTTATAAAACAATTAGAATCCGAAACTTCACGTGAAATTTCAATATACGAAATTCCTAAATCCCAATTCGCAAAATTGGGAAATAAACCACAATTTCGCACAAGTTACACATGCTGGCTAACAAAACTTCGGCAAACTAAAAGTTAAAAATCTAAATACTTGTTTATGAAAGCTCAAATATTGAATGTTAAGATTTTGAATTTTGAAATTCAAAATTCCACAATATCCAGAAACCCGTTTTTAATTAAGAACAATATATTTATAGATGACAATTTCTTCTGCGGTATTTATATGTATTTACCAATATTACCACAATTGTGTATGAAATTGGATTCCGAAATTCAGAAATGACAACTTGAGTATCCGAAATGTAAAAATTAAAATTCTCAAATTTTTATTTGTGAAGACTCAGGATCTGAAATTTCAAGCCGCGGCTGTTCTAATTCATAAAACCACAATAAATTCACATAATTCACACATATTAATAAAAACTCTAAATTTTCGTTTGGGAAAACGCAAACGTTGAAAAAATTATATCCATAATTCTGAAATTCAGAAACAGCAAAAACTTATTTTTAATTAAATACGTTTATAGATGACGATTTCTTTTTGCAGAATTTGTATTCTAGCAATCGAAATTTCGTTTGCGAATGAAATTTGATCCCGAAATTCAGAAATCGCAATCGCAAATCAAAATTCTCAAGTTACTGTTCGTGAGAATTTAGGTTTTGAAATAATTAAATTTCCAAATATCGAAATTCATAAGCCTCGCCGAATTCTCTATTGATTACTAACCGCAATTCCAATTAGCCGTATGTTTATGATGAAATTTGAATCCGAAAATTCAAGCCACAATTGTCTTATGCGAAATTCCAAAACTCTAGCGTACAAAATTTTAAAATTCAACTATTTTAAATTCGCGCAACCAAAAACATTGTGACACGTAAAAAACCGAAATTCAAATTTTTGTTCGTAAAAATTTTAATTTTAAATACTCAGAATATTTCAAATTAAAAGTCCACAATTTTGAAATGAAACTCCCCTTGCAGACAAAATTTGATTCCGAAATATATGTTGAATATGAATGATAGAAAATTCAAAATTTTCGAGTTCTGTTCATGAAAAGTCGAGTTTTAAAGCGACTGGATTACTAAAATTTTGTAATTCGTAAGGCAATTCTAATTAACCGTTTGTTTCAGAGGAAATTTCAATCCGAAAATTCAAGCCACGATTACATTACACGAAATTTCAAATACCGATTACAAAAGTTTGATACAATTCACACGTACATTAATACTTAAACTGCCGATGAAGAAATCAAAGCAATACATAGGTACATGTTCGTGAAAATCAAAGCTTCGGATTTTTAGATCTCTAAAACTATACATCCACAATTCTAAAATTCAGAAACAATCAGACTTGTGTTTAATTAATAACATTTATGCGGCATTTTCCTTCTGCATGATTTATATCGTAGTATCTGCAATTCCGCTTCTGGAATTCAGAAACAGCAACTTGAATATCTAAAATATAAAAATCACTGTTCGCGAAAGTTCAGATTTTGAGGCGGCTGAAGTTATAAAATTTAAAAATTTGTAAATCCCAAAAAGTTTACCTTTTAATTCCGTGTCAAAAAATTTAAAAGATAAACCGCAAAAACACAATTATAACAAACTCAGAATCAAAACCCTAGCCTTAACTTTTATATTCTATAAAACTAATGCCTATCCGCAATTTTTAATTTCAAAATTCAGTAACATCCTAAATGTTGTTTTAATTTACAACAACATTTATAAGCGATGATTCCTTTTTGTTCGATTGCGGATTAAAGTTGTTAAAATCGAAACCTCAATATCCGAAATTCTAAATGTGAAAATGAAATTTCGAGTCTCAAGTATGAAATTCAAAAGCTTATAGATGCTCCTTCTTAAAATAACAAGCTCAGTTTCAGAAAATTCAGTACGTGGCACATGAAACTTCGGTTGAAATTGAAATTTCGAATTTAGAAATAAGCAAGATTACATTTCCGTTCATAAATGTTGGAAAATGACCAGTACCTATCCATTAAATTTCCGAAATGAGCAACTACGGTTCTCAAAATTTAATGATTGAGATTAAAAATTCACGATTCTAATTGACGCTTAATATTTTGAAATTTAAAATTCAACTACATTTTGAAACTCGTTTTAATTAACAATATTTGTAAGTGATGATTTCATTTTGCACGATTGCGGATGAAACTTCAATATCCGAAATTATGAATGTGAAAACTCTAGTTTATAGCTTCAAGCTTGAAATGCGGAAGCTTATAGAAGCTCTTCTTTAAATTAACAAGCACAATTCTAATAGATGGATTATTTCCGGAAAATTCAAACAATGACATCTGAAATTTCAGTTGTAAGCGTAATCCGGAATTTGTAATTCAAGAATAGTTGGATGCTCGTTTTAATTACCAGCAACATTCATAAGTGATGATTTATTTTAAAACCATGCGGATGAAATTTGTTGAAATTAAAATATCAATATCCGAAATTATATATGTGAAAATGAAATTTCGAGTTTCAAATTTGAAATTTGAAAGCTTATGAAGCTCCTTCTTAAACTGACAAGCATAATGTCAGAAAATTGAAGATGTAGCGCCTGAAACTTTGGTTGTAACTAAAATTTGGAATTTCGGATTAAGCAAAGTGAAAATTCGGTTCATAAATATTTGAAAATATCCAGTAGCTATCCATTAAATTTCCAAAATGAGTAACTACGGTTCTCAAAACTTTGTGATTGCGACTGCAAATTCATGATTCTAATTGACGCTTAATATTTAGGAAATTTGGAAAGAAGTAATTTCAAATTAATTTAAATTCCAAATTTTGCAAATATTAAAAATAAATTACAGGTTCCAATCAAAAATTCAGTATATTGAAAGCTGAATTTTAAGCTGTTCTTTGTAAAAAACCTAAGCACAGAAATTTGAAATTTAAAATTCAACTACATTTTGAAACTCGTTTTAATTAGCAACATTTATAATTGATGATTTCATTTTGTACTATTGCGGATGAAGTTTGTTGAAATTCCAATATCCAAAATTATAAATGTGAAAACTCAAGTTTATAACCTCAAGCTTGAAATTCGGAAGCATATAGAAACTCTTTTTTAAATTAACAAGTACAATTCTAATAGATGATTTGTTTCAGAAAAATTCAAATCATGGCACCTGAAACTTCGATTGCAAGCGAAACTTGGAATTTATAATTCAACAATACTTGGATAATCGCTTTAATTACCAGCAACATTTATAAGTGACAATATATTTTAGAATCATGCGCATGAAATTTATTAAAATTGAAACCTCAATATCCGAAATTACAAATGTGAAAATGAAATTTCGGGTCTCAAATTTGAAATTCTAAAGGTTACAGAAGGTCCTTCTTAAACTAAGAAGCACAGAAACTCTTATTGCAATTGAAATTTGGAATTTCGGATTAAGCAAAGTTAAATTTCGGTTCATAAATATTTGAAAATAACCAATACTTATCCATTAAATTTCCGAAATGAACAAATACAGTTCACATGACTTAATGATTGAGTCTTCAAATTTACGATTTTAATCGACGCTTAATTTTAGGGAAATTTCGAAAGCGGTAAGCGGTAAAGGTAAACCACAGGTTTCGATCAAAAGTGCATCATATTGAATGCTGTTTTTTGTAAAAATCTAAGCACCGAAATTTTGAAATTTAAAATTCAGCTACATTTTGAGACTCGCTTTAATTAACAACATTTATAAGTGATGATTTCATTTTGTACGACTACGGATGAAGTTTATTAAAAATTTCAATATCCGAAATTATGAATGTGAAAACTCAAGTTTAAAGCTAAAAATTCGAAAGCTCATTTTTTAAATTATCTAACATAATTCTAATAGATGGTTTGTTTCCAGAAAATTCAAACCATGGCATCTGAAACTTCGATTGCAAGCGATATTTGGAAATTGTAATTCAGCAATAATTGGTTACTTGCTTTAATTACTAGAAACATTTATTAGTGATGATTTATTTTAGAACCATGCGGATGAAATTTGTTCCGATTGAAACCTTAATATCCGAAGTATAAATGTGAAAATGAAATTTCCGATCGCAAATTTGAAATTCGAAATCTTATAGAAGCTCCTTCTTAAACTAACAAGAACAATTTACGAAAATTTAAGACGTGGCACCTAAAACTTCGGTTGCAATTGAAATTTGGAATTTCGAATTAATTGAAGTTTAATTTCGATTCATAAATATTTGAAAATAACCAGTACCTATACATTAAATTTCCAAAATAAGCAACTACAGTTCTCAAAACTTAATGAATAAGATTATAAGTTCACGATTCTAATTGACGCTTAATATTTGGGAAATTTGGAAAGCAGTCATTTCTTAAATTCGAAATTTTGCAAATATTTAAAGATAAATTAGTTGTCCCAATCGACAGTTCAGTATATTTAAAGCTGAATCTTAAGCTATTCTTTGTAAAAACCTAAGCACCGAAATTTTAAAATTTAAAATTCAACTACACTTTGAAGCTCGTTTTAACTAACAACATTTATAAGTAATAATTTCATGTTGTACGATTGCAAATGAAATTTGTTGAAATTTCAATATCCGAAATTATGAATGTGAAAACTCAAGTTAGAACTAGAAATTCGAAAGCCTATCGAAGCTCATTTTTAAATTAACAAACACAATTCCAATAGACGATTTGTTTCGGTTGTAATCGAAATTTGGAATTTATAATTCAGCAGTAGTTGGTTACTTGCTTTAATTACCAGCAACATTTATTTCAAAACTATTACGCATTAAATTTTTTGAAATTTCATTATCCGAAATTATGAATATGAAAACTCAAGTTTAGAGTCTCTTATAGAAGCTCTTTTTTAAATTAACAATTACAATTCTAATAGATGATTTGTTTCCGGAAAATTCAAACCATGGCACCTGAAACATCAATCGAAACCCAAATTTGGATCTTGTAATTCATCAATGGTTGGTTACTTGCTTTAATTACCAGCAATATTTATAAATGATGATTTATTTTAGAACCATGCGGATGAAATGTGTTAAAGTTGAAACTTCAATATCCGAAATTATAGATGTGAAAGTGAAATTTCGGGTCTCGAATTTCAAATTCGGAAGCTCTTTCTTAAACTAATAAGTACAATTTCAGAAAATTCAAGACCTGGAATTTCGGATTAAGCAAAGTTAAAATTCTGTTCAAAAATATTTGAAAATAACCAGTACTTATCCATTAAATTTCCAAAATGATTAATTACGGTTCTCAAAACTTTATGATTGAGACTAAAAATTTATAATTCTAATTGACACTTAATATTTGTGAAATTTGGAAAGCAGTAATTTTAAATTAAATTTAAATTCGAAATTTTGCAAATATTTAGATATAAATTACAGGTTCCAATCAAAAATTCAGCATATTGAAAGCTGAATCATAAGCTGTTCTTTATAAAAACGTAAGCATCAAAATTTTGAAATTTAAAATTCAACTACATTTTGAAACTCGTTTTAATTAACAACATTTATAAGTGATGATTTCATTTTGTACGATTGCTGCTGAAGTTTGTTGAACTTTGAATATCCAAAATTATGAATGTGAAAATTCAAGTTTACAGCCTCAAGCTTGAAATTCGGAAGCTTATAGAAGCTCTTCTTTAAATTAACAAGCATAATTCTAATAGACGGATTGTTTTCGGAAAATTCATATAATGATTTCTGAAACTTCGGTTGTAAGCGAAATCCGAAATTTGTAATTCAATAATAGTTGGATGATCGCTTCAATTACCATCAACATTTATAAGTGTTGATGTAATTTAGAACCATGCGCATGAAATTTGTTGAAATGTAACCTCAATATCCGAAATTATAAAAGTAAAAATGAAATTTCGGGTCTCAAATTTGAAATCCGAAAGCTTACAAAATTTCAAAAAGTTCATGACGTGGCACCTGAAACTTCAGTTGAAATTGAAATTTGAAATTTCGAATTAAGTAATCTTAAATCTCGGTTCATAAATATTTGAAAATAACCAGTGCCTATCCATTAAATTCCAAAATGAGCAACTACGATTCTCAAGACTTAATGATTGAAACTACAAGTTCACGATTCTAATCGACGCTTAAGTTTTGGGAAATTTGGAAAGCGGTAATTTCAAATTAAATTTAAATTCAAAATTCTACAAGTATGTAAACATAAACCACAGGGTCCGATCAAAGGTGCGCCATATTGAAAGCTATTCTTCGAAAAATCTAAGCATCGAAATTTTGAAATATAAAATTCAGCTAATTTTGAAACTCGCTTTAATTAACAACATTTATAAGTAATGATTTCATTTTGTACGATTACGGATGAAGTTTGTTGAAATTTCAATATCCGAAATTATGAATGTGAAAATTCAAGTTGGAACTAGAAAACCGAAAACTTATCGAAACCCATTTTTTAAATTAACAAGCATAATTCTAATAGATGGTTTGTTTCCAGACAATTCGAATCATGGCCCCTGAAACTTCAATTGCAGGCAAAATTTGGAACTTATAATTAATTAATGTTGGATTCCTTTGCTTTAATTACCAACAGCATTTATAAGTAATAATTTATTTCAGAACCATGCAGATGAAATTTGTTGAAATTGAAATCTCAATATCCGAAATTATAGATGTGAAAATGAAATTTCGGGTCTCGAATTTGAAATTCGAAAGCTTACAGAAGCTCCTTCTTAAACTAACAATCATAATTTTAGAAAATTCAAGACGTGGCATCTGAAATTTTGGTTGTAATTAAAATTTGGAAATTTGGATTAATCAAGGTTAAATGTCGGTTCATAAATTGTTGAAAATAATCAGTACCTGTCCATTAAATTTGCAAAACAAGCAACTGTGGTCCTCAAAATTTATTGGTTCAGAATACAAATTCATGATTGTAATTGAAGTATAATTTTTGGAAATTAGGAAAGCGGAGATTTGAAATTAAATGTAAATTCGAAAACTTACAAGTATTTGAAAATAAACTGCATCCTACAATAAAAATTTCAACAACTTTGAAAGCTGAATTTTAAGCTGTTCTTCGTAAAAACCCAAGCAATGAAATTTTGAAATTCAAAATAAAACTACATTTTGAAACTCGTTTTAATTGACAACATTTATAATTGATGATTTCATTTTGAACGATTGCGGATGAATTTTGTTAAACTTTCAATGTCCGAAATTATGAATGTGTAAACTCAAGTTTAGAGGTAGAAATTCGAAAGCTTATTGAAGCTCGTTTTTAAATTAACTAGATGGTTTGTTTCCGGAAAATTCAAATCATGGCGCCTGAAACTTCGGTTGTAAACCAAATTTGGAATTTGTAATTCAGCAATAATTGGATACTTGTTTTAATTACCAGCAACATTTATAGGTGTTGATTTATTTCAGAACCATGCGGATGAAATTTGTTGAAATTGAATCCTCAATTTTCGAAATTATAAATGTTAAATCTCAAATTTAGCGTTTTAAATTAGGAATTTAGGAACTTATAGAAGCTCATTTAAATTAACAAACACAATTCTAGCAGACGATTTATTCTGGGTAATTTCAGGTCGTTGCACCTGAAACTTCGAATTTTAAAATTCAGCAAATTTCGGTGAATAAATTTCTGAATGTAAACAGTACCTTCCCACTAAATTTCAAAAATGAATAATTAAAGTCATCTAGGTTAAAATATGAAAACCTCGGGTTTGAGAGTATAAATTCACAATTTTAACTGACACGTTATTTCTGGGAAATTTGAAAAATGGAAACAGAAATTTCAATTGAAAATTAAATTTAAATCTGTAATTTCGCGAATATTTAAAGATGTGGTGCAGGTTCCGATTAAAATTTCTGCATATTTAAAATTAAGTCTAGGCATAAAAATTTTGAAATTTGAAATTCAGAAACCGAAAGTGGCCAACCTTTTTTTGTTGAAAACTCATTTACTATTTTTATGCGAAATTCGCATGTAACCTTCACTAAATGGCCGATTGTAATTTATGGTTTTACAATCTTTGGGAGACATCTCTCCTTAATTTTACTAATTAGAGCAAGAAAACCGAAACATGTTCCGTATCTTTGCCAATTTTGCATTTGCCTTTAGATTGTTTATATTTTGTATCTCTAAATTTTTGTAAGTAAAGAGCCATAAAATCAGGGAAATCCTACAGCGAAGGAGTCAAGAATAGAATCAGTGAAAATACGGAACTTTCAAGTAGTCGGCAACAGGGACCGAACCCAAGATTTTCTTGCAGAAGTTCAAACTTTAACCGTAATACACATTTTGATTCATTTCTGCCCTAATCAAATTTTGATAATGCGTATTTCTGCACTATTGCAGTTTTCGATCTTTTCGATTTTAGAATGAAAAACGCTAGGTGCTGATGACCTCGCCAACTTCTTGCTGTATTATATTGTGGAAATAGCCCCATAAAGCGATTTACTGTAGCTTTGAGCTGAACTGCGGTAATAAATATTAATAAACTTGAAGTTAACAAACTGCATACATTAAATGGCCGTTATATAAATTCCCATGAGCTTGCTTAGAAGCGTCCACAACCCCTTACCTTACGCTGGTTTTATGTTTATCGCTATGTCGTGGTATATGCGACGTTAAATAATAAGAGCGAGTGAATGGGGTCACCTTTGGAACTTCCGAAACGTTTAATGTAGGATTCTTTCTTATATTGGAGCATAACAAGTGTTGAAGTTCAGTGCAGTTCTGCACCAAACGGCCTTTGGTAAGTTAACAGTATTGTCATCTATACATATGAGTACAAATAGGGGCTCGATGTTGCGCGTTATCTTGTATCCAACAATAAGGATTTATTTATCAGACCGCGTGCTATCCGGAGTTGTTAAATGTGGACATTACAATACCGAGGATCGTTATCCTGTGCCGTTGTATCGATAGAAGCGATTCTACATCAGCATTATTGCTGAATCGTGGATGGTCGCGTTGTCAACATCCCACGCGGGGTCGGACGAGCGCCCCGGCCCTCACGAAGTGTTATTGGCCGTATTTAATTACGCTAGCAGTCGTGTCACGTTCCGTGAAACTAAAAAACCAGACTGATCATAAGAACAAGGAGGCCCGACGAACAACAAGACGCAATATGTACCTTGGAAGATATGGCGCGTGTAGCTCGTAAGTTTGCTCCTTGTTAAAAATCGTGCGGGGATACCGCCGCCACCACGGCATCTTACCTCGATGCCCTTCGTGTTTTAATTTTAATTAACAAACCGAGTTCCTAATTCTTTGTATCGATTCCTTAATGTGATTACCTTGAGTTGAGAGCATTGCCACTAAGATCCGAAGAATCGCGTTCAGTGGACCGCTAATGTCATAGTGCCACACTGCTCCAGTGCGGTTTTGGATTTACCTATGTGGTACCTTTGTTTTGGACCGGTCCTATTGGCCGCCATGTTGAGGACCGTGTCGACAGCTCTTCCAAACTGGTTCTCCAGCAAAGTACTTCATTACTTTTCGACGCGTTCTATTTTCATTCCGCAGACTATTTATTGAGGCGTTTGAATCATACTGGCGAGACGGCCAAGACTCTCAGGTAACTTGTCTAATATACCTCTGCGAGACTACGGCAATAAAACAGCTTATGAATAAGACAGGTAAAGGTAGGTTGAAGGCGGTGCTTGAGCCCAACTAGAACCAATCTCACCTTATCATAACCCGTTCTGGGCACCAATGGAAGAAGCATTCTTCATTGACCAGTCACATAAAATAGTCATGACATTACTGTAGTTATGCATACGTACATGCATCGGTCCCTGTACATGCATTCTATAGTCTTGGATTATGCACTCGAGACCCTCGGTTTCCTTTGTGTTAAGTCTTATGGAAGCTTATTTAATATTCGTTTATAACTGAGAATAATAAATTTGAATGAATTAAGTGTTTCGATTTTATACACGTTCAAATCTTTTGTTACCTGCCCTTTACACCGGCAACACTATAAGCATATCATAAAGTTGAAAATATTTATAGTTTTATTATATACTTTTATAGTATTATAATAAATTTACCTTTACGATACATCTGCATTTATACAGTTGGAAAATTAATTAATTATCTTTGTACCTACGGCTATCGCATATCATACGTCAATGAAAGTTAAAGGCCTACCTGCCTGATGTTTCTAGACTTGTTCTAATGTGAAGACATGTAAACCATCCATCCACACGCTTCTGCGATCTTCCTAAATAATATTGTTTATAATGGAATCGAATAAAAAAGCAAGTAGATGTAAAAGACAAATTTTACATCCTTGAAGATTTATGTTGAGTAAAACTAATTAATCACTAAATCATCAACTTAATTTAAATGTCATGTGCGTGCAATCTCCCACATCTATATCAGGATCACTACATTTTTGTAACATGAAAAATAAAAGAATACTTTTTTAGCGACTGTCATCCCTTTCTAATGTTAGAGGCTTGGAACAACTACAGAACGATAGCGAGGAAGACGATCCTCGTCCTACCCACAACGAGGCATCACAAAAACGAATTGCTCATTATATAACTGTTTCGCAAAGTAAGCATATTCAACATCATTGGATAGCTTAGGTTTATTTTATATTGTGGGCCTCATTAGGGAACACAAAAACTTTGAAACCGCCAAGAAAGTCAAATTTCATAACTATCCTGAGTCTTAAAAGTTGAGCCTTACCTGACTGGTTATGCAAAATTCATACGAGGACTGCCCGAATACTATCCAATCTGTGTATAATTTCGCACCAAGATTCTCGTTAATTAGACCCGTGCCAGTGCATCTATGGTGCATTATTTGTTGCCAGCGAAAATGACGGAGAGAATTGAGCAACGGATTTGCATCAAATTTTGTTTCAAACTTGGAAAACATACGCAGAAACGATTAAAATGATGAAAAAGGCTTTGGAAGACGAATGCATGGGCAACACGCAGATAAAAACATGGTACAAGCGGTTCAAAGATGGTTGCACATCTGTTAAGAGTAATCCTGTTTTGGCCGGCCTTCGAGCACAAACACCGGAATTGAGAGCAATCGTCGTTTGACGGACTTGGTATCGCAAAAAGTAAGGTTTCGGTAATTTTAACTAAAGATAGTTCGTATTGCAGCAAAATTCCGTAAAGCTTTCGCCTGGAAATCGCTCGTAACAATTTGGAGATGGTAAACAATGATCAATGAATCGTGGGGTTACGGCTACGGACCAGAGACAAAATACCAGTCTTCTCAGTGGAAGTTTTCATCTAAGCCATAACCAAAGAAGGCACGGCAAAGTCGGAGCAATATCAAGTCAGTATTAATTGTCGTTTTTTTGCTTATCAAAGTGTTGTGCATCATGACTTTGCTACACCAGGCCAGACAATCAATAAAATATTGTATCTTGAAGTGTTGGGAAAATTGCATGATGCAGTGAGAAACAAACGGCCACATTTTTGGACCAGCTCATTCGGCACATCTTGTGCAAACATTTTTGGCAGCTTTGGCAAACTCCGTACAGCCCTGTGATCTTTGCTTTTTTCCAACATTGAAATTACCACTCAAAGGAAACCGATTTGATGATATCAACATAATTCAAGCAAATGCGGCACATATACGCAAAGCTATTCCAAAAACAGGTTTTCCGACATGTTTCCAGAAGTAAAAATCGACGGAAGAGGATGGTGGAGTCAAATTGTGACTATTTTGAAAGATCTCGCCCATCGGGACCGGCACAATAGTGCTAGTGTGATTTTATGGACTCAGGTCGCATAGTATTCGAACACACTTAGTACTTCTATTACAATACTAATACTAATTTCGCCTCGTTTAATAGACGTGATAGTTATTTACAGTAAAGCGTCAATTAACCAAAACATTAGGACCAAGAGTAGTTTGGATAATGAAATGTTCGGATAATCAAAAAATAGCTTTCTAAATGAATTGACTCATTTTTAGTTATGAATAAATGTAAATGTATGTAAAATGCAATGACAGGTTGCATTAAACGATTTTTTTTTTATAAAAACGTTATATTTTTGGATATGCGTAATTTGAAACTCTTTAATCGACACTGTGACACTTTCTTTCTCTCGATAATTTTGCTTGATTAGCGTTCAGTTAATTAATGCTTTACTAGATTTAAATGATTGCCAAAAATTCACAATTTTTAAATAATTTGTGCTGTTTCAGAATAAAAATGTATGACTTACTTGTCAAGTATTGATTTGACTCAGCCTACGTCTTCGTACTTCAAATTATCCCCTTATCAAGTAGCGTGTCACTTTCCTCGCATAAATCACTATTACTCAAAACACATTTTTATGCAGATAATTTGCATTTATTTTTTAAAAAATTCTATAATCGAGTGGGGAACGTAAGAGTCAAAGTATCGAGTTCTTTTTTAATTGGGGCGCTTTTTTGTTATTCCTGAAGTCATCTTTTTATGTCTTTTATTTAATAGATTACATGCTTATTAGTAATGTTTTATAAATTGCTAATAAAATTTCCTAGGAAATTTTGCATTAAGGTTTTCCCAAATTACATCCTGCGAAACATACTTCCTGCAAATATAAAATGCGATAGGACGAGTTGTAAACAATGAACATTTTTTATCACATTCCAACTTCAAACGGCAATAACCTTGAAAATTGCTCCATTCTTTGATTGGTTAAAGAATGCGTCGCGTGTATCCTCATTATTGTTATTAGATTTAACGAATATTGTACAATTATTTGTACTTATTCTCAAAATATTTCAAAATATAATAAAATAAGATTTTGATCCATCTAGGGATTTGAGTCTAAGTTGGTCGAATTAAATTATTGTTAACGGACAACTTAATAGGGGTTATGCGAACACCATAGAGCTATCGTACAAATTTTGGTATTAACAACACTGTAACTTCTTATCTTCACTTGTCATTTGTCAATAAATAATACCTAGCGTCATATAAATGAATGTCAACTGTAATTATGAAGTGCATTTACAATTTAATGTGTCCAAGTTTTTCTGGAGAATGAAAGCAAACTGAAACAAGAAATTTGTTTGTAAACACGCGGATATTCGTAAAGTTGGATGAAGCCAGATAGCAGCATTTCCCGAGTCGTTGACAGCTTATAGCATCAACTAACAACGGAAGTGTTCTAGGTGCCAAAAATGGCATCGATATTTGGGTAAGCCATGCGTCATAGACATGCAAAGTTAAATAAAGTCGAACGTTTGTGGAAACAAATCGAAGGCACGCGCCAACCGGTGGGATGACATGATTGCGCGACTAAAACAAATGGTTGTGGGAGACCACCGATTGTCCGTCAACATGTTTGTTGGATCTGTGCACGCCATCTTTGCGGGAAAATGCGGCTATACTGTTGTAATAGCGTGTTTTCAGTGAACATAACAGCGTTGTGAAAAATATATACATGTCGTGATTGTAATTTCAGCTTTCTAGAGAGTACTTTTCCTAAATAAATTAGAAGACGTTAGAAGTTAAATGCATCTATGTAAGAAATATCATATTTTTGAATTCCTTTAAATTATGATCGTCATAACGCTTTACCACATTAGATGTGATGAAGACACAAGTTGTGTGCGCTAATTTGGGCCGTAATGGTTGAGAAGCGACTGCAGAAAACTCTTTCAAAATAAATTATCTTAACGTCTGTTATTAATGTTGTATTTTTCGATTATTTTAAATTATAATCGTTAATACTGTACCACACCTCCTCCTACTTCTGCAGAGAACCATAAATAACATGTTTAAATTAAAAGTGAGAACGCAAATTGTGTATACCAATTTGGACTTTAAGGTGGTACTGCACTTTTGACACTTGTACCTATTATGCTGTTACCCACAATAAAGGATGTTTATGTTACCTTCTACTTAAAAATTACACTCCGCCTTTTAGCCTTAGTCATTTGAAACATGGTCACCCGATGCTGTCAATCACTTCTGAGTAATGTAAGTACGTTGCTATGGTATAGAACCTAACCTAACCTAACCTAACCTAACCTAACCTAACCTAACCTAACCTAACCTAACCTAACCTAACCTAACCTAACCTAACCTAACCTAACCTAACC
>JAHWXV010155344.1:0-10587 GCA_024586415.1 Phrixothrix hirtus
ATTCGTATTAATCTATGTAATTTTATCAGGTCACGAATTTTTTGCGTGAAGGTCCCGAAAAGTCACTAAAAAGTAATGAATTTTAATTTTTCAAACTTAGCAGACACCCTGTAATTGTTCTAATTTCAATAATAATTTCGTAGTTTAATTACTTCAACAAATAATTTAAGTACCTAATAATTTGATTTTAAAAATAATTTTTTTTATTTCTTAGTAATTTCAAATTATTGTCTATTATACAATAAAAATTACTAGTGGCACATACCTTGTAAAATTGTTTTAACAAAAAATGTTTATAAAAACATGCAGAAAATTAAAACAAGAAAATATCGAAACAAACATGACTGTGTTATATACAATGTATTTTTTATGCAATAAATAATAATATTAATACTTAGTTGGGTAACCATTCCTTTTCACAACTTCTTGCAGATGATGAGGTATGGAAGAAATTATATTTGTAATGAAATCTGAATTAAGTTTTCCCAATTGTTCTTTTAGTCTCTTTTAATATAGATCTGTTGGAAACACATGCAATGATATTACGCTGTTTGTGGAAATTCTGCATTTCTTAAAAATAATGGTATGCGGAATTTCCACAAAACAACTTAATAATAATAGTTACAAATATTCAGTTGCATATAATCTACAATTAGAAAATTCCACTTAATATATAATATATGGTCCGTTTTGAGATGCATCATAGGAAAATCCCATGTAAAATTAAAAATTATAGTTTCTATCTCTGATATGCATTTTAAAAAAAGGTTTTTTATTCAAAAGTTGTTTGGAATTTAATTCTGAATGTTTTAAGTGTAACATTTAGTACTCAACACAATTTTTTATTAAAAAAAAACTCAAATAACTTTGGATGCTTTATCTAAATATTTCAACAAAAATAGTAGTTGCCATGAACAAACTAATATCAAACATCACATAAATTGAAGACTTTGTTGTTATTAAAATATTATTTGCCTAATCTTAATTTCTGTTTTCTGTATAAATTTTAATGTTATTTTTCAAATAAAACTTTGTAGTATAAAACCTTTAAGAATTGCAAAATAACCAATTTGCAGAAATAATATTAATATTAAATAAAATGAAGACACAACTGTTGAAATTTTTTATTAAAATAAGTGAATTTAATCTTGAAACAATAGGTACAAAAGTAAAAAATGAGAACATACAAAACAAGAAATTAAATTAGTTGTTCACACAAATCTCCATTATTTCCGAAACAAAATCTCAATCTATCATAAAAATTTCTATTTACACTCTAGAGTGTGAGGATGAATATTGTTACATATCTCAATAATTTTTATTTTCAAATTTCCAAAGATTCGATCTGCAGACCTTGGAGGCTGGAGTATTGCACCACCTCTTTCAATCCAGTTATTGGGAGATAAAGTTTAAATAATTTTTCTCAGCATTGCTGTTATTTATGAACTGGGCATCTATCGTGAAGATATCAAATTTGATCCTCTCCAGCTAACTCTACTATTTTGTCTGCAATTTCATTTTGCAGTAACTCGAAATACTTTTCAAAATTTAAATTTCCTTCTATGAAAATGGGATCAATAATTTTATTCTTTAAAATACCCCCATTTACCTTTTGAGGATACTGCATGTGACAAAGCTTTGGGTTTTCGGTAGACCAGTGTTGATGAATTTGTTTATTGTAGTCTGATACCATATGAAATGTGCATTCATCGGTAAAGCAAACCAAATAGGGAAAATTTTCTTGTTGGTTACAGAATTGTTGATTTTCTAGTTTAAGTGCATTTATACTTTTATTATAGACATGTAGTTTTTACTTTTACACTTACACTAAAAATACAGCTTATAGGAAAATAAATTACTTATACAGGTAGAATCAAGTTGTAGCTAACCCCATTTTATGTAGAGAATTGGACTTATATCGTTTTAACCAAAAATTGACTTACACTCCTTTTCCCACTCAAGCATAAGTGCTAATGGCGTTGGTAATTTACAGTTCGTAGATAGTACTATTTAAAAAAATAATTTGTAGGATTCTGCTGCAAAATTACATCTTGAAAAGATATTCCATTTCTATTAGGACAATGATCTGAAACAAATCTGTACTGGTATGCAGCTACAGATATTTCTCCTCAAGTCCAAACTTCAATCCCATTGAGCATCTGTGGGCATTTTTAGACCGAAAACTACGATCTAATCACAAAATTAGAACGAAAATGTAATTACAAGAAGCACCTTTGGATGAATGGTATAAAATTGCTGCAGATGTACACAAAAATTAGTTAAATCAATGCATAATAAATTATTAGCTGATATTAAACAGAAAGACAACCCCACACATAGTATTGAGATGACAGGCAATAAGCTTTTCATTTAAATATACAACTGAATGTTCGGCCATTTTTTGTGATTTTTCTGTTTATGTTATTTATTTGCAATAAATTTTATTTTAAATAAGTTTTTTTAAATTTAAATAGCAGGTATACAGGGTGTAAAGAAAATAGCATACATTCGTTTAATAGGTGGTAGAAAATTGAAAATAGAGCAGAAAAGGTGATATAACTTTTTTGTCATTACCAATCATTGGCAAAATATTTCAAATTAAAGTTATTGCACTTTAGCAACCATGCATTCAAATTATTTGCATTGTACTGACCCATTTTCTGTTATATAAATAATTTCCTACAAAGACAAAGTGTCGTAAATTACAAAAATTATGGAGGGTTTAAACTGCAAAGGTTACTGTCCTCAATGATATTCATTCTTAAATATGATTAAATGTAAAATCGAAGGTATCAAATTTCTTTGTGTACAAGTTTACATTTTGAAAAGTAATTGGCTGTCACAATGCGAGGTAAGATAGTGAAATAGCAGCTAAATTTAACTGGAAATTGAAAGATCAGTACTTATTAGTAAATAAAATACTGTTCTGCAATTTTATACAAGTTACATTCGGTTACAATAAATTAATCAAAACACAAGGAAAACATTAAAATTAAAATGTTCAAAAGAACAAAATACAAGTTGAGATGATATTTTAAATAATTGGTAATATGTAGAAATAAGTTCAATTGTATAAAAATAATTGTCAAAAAAATGTAAAAACAGGAAATGCAAGATATAAATTTGTGGTAGGAATGGTGAAAATAGTAAAGATGTTCAAATGAACTGCCTTAAGTAGAGGAGGCTATTTTACAAATAAATTGTTAAAATTGAGATTAAATAAGTTAATCGCATTAAAACTGAAAATTGGTAGAAAATATAAAAGGTCAATACAATTAATGGAGGTAAATAAACACTGATTATAAAATTCGGGATATTAACATAATTACTGAAAAGTTGGTTAAATAATTAACACAACAGTGACAAAGATCATATCACAAGTAAAGCTTGATCATCGTGTATTATTTTAAAGCATTAACAGTGAAGGAACTATGTATCTTTAATAAAACAACAAACCCAGAATTACAAAAATAATCGAATTATTCTTTGAATAAATAAAAGTTCTGTGTTGGAAGAACAGTTTATTGCCAGCACTTACTTGGTACCATTTGTTTAAGGTCATAAATTATATGAGAGTTTAGATAGCAACAGAAATCATATGGTACCATTCATGACTAAGAAAACAATATACTATTGCAATTTTTACCATTAAAACAATATCTCCTCCTACCTTCTTTAAACCAACAATTTTATTAAGATTTACATGTTGTATAAGATGAAAATTATACACATGTATAAGTTAACCTTTATGGTAATTCAAATGTAAATTCTAATATATGGTACAATACATGAACTCCACTATTCTAATATCAGGGTCAATTAATAAAATTTTTGTCACCAACTATAACCGCAAGAAGGAGAAATAATTAACTATGTACGGTACACAAATGTAAATTAATGATCGTAGTTATATCAATTCTATCATGCAAAATGTAAACGTAAATTAGAGCTCTTGTAGGAAACATCACATTTACTAACAATTATAATGGTGATAAGATTGGATTACCATTTATTCTAATGATCATCTGCATTAACTGCTACTTTTCATGATGTAATAATTTACCATTTACGTTGATTTGATTAACTTTCAACAACAACTCACTACACAAGATTTCCAGTCATGTACAATAAATAAATTATTATCTTAAATTGTTTCATTAACTCCTACTACCTACCTTTTGAAGAAAACTTGTATTATAAAAGATGTTCAAAGTGTCCACCATTTGCCTCAATACAGGTATCAAGTTCATAAGTGAAATTATTGTGTACACATTTGAACAGTCCAGGGTCCAGGTTCTGCAAATACTCCATCTACAGTAGTAGGAATTCATTGCTCTAAATCATTTATGGCTGTGTATAAACTATGTTTTTCATATCTCCCCATTAAAAAAAATTCCAATAGATTAATGTCTGGACTATGAGGAGGCTACTAAATGGATCCATTTTGGCCAATCCAACGATGCAAAAAAGTTGTGTGTAAATAATCCCTAACAGCAACTGTGATATGTGATAGTGCACCATCGTGCATAAATCAACAAAGCCCATCTATCAAATCCATTAGGATATTCTGTAGGAACTCCAAATAGTTTTCTCCTCATGGTCGTTGTGATAACACAAAAGATCCTAATAAAATGTTTCTTACAACACATTGACGGAAAATCGCCACTGAAAACGCTACGAATAACAGTCAGATTTTTGTCATTCCAGTAATGGAGATTATGAAAATTTAAAATCTCTTCACAGGTGAAACAACATTTGTTTGTAAATAGCATCTGTAATATAAGGTCAGGGTTCTAGGTCTGTTGTAGCCATGCACAAAAGAAACGCCATTGGTGAAAATTGTTTTCTGTCAGCTGTTGCACCCTTTGTACATGGTATGGATACAGAAAATTTGCTCGAAATATTTCATGGGCAATAATATGTGATATATTTACTTCTTGTGCAATGCTTTGAATACTAACTGTAAGATTATTTTCTACCCTTTCTAAAATATTTTCTTCTAATGCTACCACATTTCGTTCTGTGTTATGTCCACGTCCTTCAAAACTTGGGGTTGCAGTACCTGTGTCTCGCAATCGTTGCACACATCATAATATTGTCTGTGGAGATGGTGGTATGTGATTTGGAAACTTCTCCATATAATATGTGTGCCTGATATTTATTAACTGATATTCTCCATGCAGAAGTATCATATGAGTACATTCTTGTGACGTAAACATTGTCTTAGGTTTTTACAAATGCTGTACAATTACACTAACAACTGGGTATCCAAATATTAAATTAAATTAGCTTGTAACATTATAATGACTAATTTCACTGGTACATTAAATTGAACATTAACTAATAAAAATTCAAAGGCAAAAACAACAAGTACATTTGATCCCTACTTCATAACTAACTGATGAAAATAGTTGCTAGTAGAACTTAAAAGGCCCTTTCAAATAACACAACAATATGTAAAACTGACAGATGCCAAAATTTGTTTTACAACTCCCGCTGTTTTAATAAACATGGCTACATAATAGACATTGTTGCTGTTAAAGTGCTGACAGAGATTAAGTATAATTCTCGCAATCTTTAGAAGGTTTCTCCATTTCATAGATATTTGTATGCTATTGTGAGATGTAGGATAGGGTATGATTGTTAATTATGTGCAATTCTGTCAGTAATGTAATTTTTAATAATTTAGCTGGAAATAATCAAAACATTTACATGATAAGTAAAAAGTATGCCACCGAAGACTGCAATGCAAATTATTAAGTTCTTGGTGGTATTAAATGTTTCATTACATCTGATGTGAAGTGCATGTTACGATCAACATATTGATGTTGTCATGTAATACTAGTCCAAACTCCTGCTTGATTACAAATAGAGTAAATGAAATTAAAAAGTCCTGAATGAATAATAAATTGCTTTTCTTCAATATATTCTTCTAATATATTTAAAACTACCTATTAAGTTGTAAGCTAATAATATTATAGCTGTTTGGGTATTCTATTATGGTATTTGACCTCTGTTCATGAATGAAAAGTTTTCTGAACTTTTAAACATTGACAAATTTCTGTTTTATAGAATTTATAATTTTATGTAATACATTGTATTAAATTCTGACTTAATCATCATTACCTTTATCGAAAAATTGTATTATACATTTTGTTATGTATAGTATGACGAAGAATGTGTACTGTGAGTCTACTCTCAATGTCGTAAGATTCGGTTATGCCAGCTAGTTCATTTGATACTGGAGAGGGGTCGAGGTTAGTACAATATAGACCAGCTTCCAGTAACGAAAAAGAATGAGCGCCAGTCATTTGCAGAATCGCAGAAGCAACACACCTAAACGACAAGGTGTGTGGTGTACTTACGTTACCCCAAATTTTCTCAATCTGTACCATTGATCCAGCAGCCAGAAGTTCCACCTAGCTGAAAAAGGGTTAGGTAATGCTGTGCTTCGAAAATAATTCAAAACATGTAGTTAACAACAGTATTTATTCCACCAAACAAATAAGGAAACAATAAGGATTAAGTACTGTTAGTACAACAAAGTAAATTTATGTCCTCGAAGGTTACTGAACTTGCCTTTTGCGGATTAAGTCTAACGCAAAATATAATAATTGTTGCAATTATACTAATAATATAACAAAGTAAATTTATGTCGTCGAAGGGACGCACACATCAAGCAAAAGTTACTGAATTTGCCTTTTGCAGATTAAGGCTAACACAAAATATAATAATTAATCAAGCGTACCTCATATATCAAACGGTAACATATGAATCTGAGTAGTAACTACATCTTACTTGGACGCAAGTGAATGAAAAGCAGCAAATTAATGTTAAATGAGAAACAAAGCGTTACTAAGTCATAATTCAAATCAGCAAAAGTAATAAAACAGAACTTTCCTAAAAACAATTTGACTGAAGGTCCATTTGTGACGGTTTCGTTATCAAGAATAAACCAAGCCTATGCATGTATAACCACTCAAATAACAGGATCGTAAATTAATTTAAAAAAAAAGCAACTTTATGATAGTGGAAGATTGCAAAGTAAAGTTTGTAGCATATTTAAAATAAATAACAAACGCAATTAGAAAATTAATTAGAAAATCAACAAAATACACACTGGTGGTTAGATGATACAGGGGAACAAAGAAAAGCCTACCTTTTATGCACATAGAGATTATTGAAAAGAAAGAAATGAGTCATGCTTTGAACATTGCACATGTGGCTATAAGCTGCTAACATGGAAAAGGTGTTGATAAACCTTGCAGATATGAAATATTTGTTGAATTTCACCAAGGACTTTTGATTTAATTCGAATGCATTAAATCTAAAATTTAAAATAGAGTATGTTCTAAAACAGATTAATTGGTAATTAATAATGAAACGAATTTGTAGCAAAAGAATTTTTATAGCGATTGAAAATAAATTATGTATATACAACCGACGCTAGATTAAAAGTAAAACATGAATTTCAATTTATATGCCTAACTAAGTGTATATGAGGTTCACCAAAATAATAATTAATTTGTATTAGTAAACGAAAAGAGTATAAATCTAATTTTAACTGTGACAATAGGTAGAACTATATTCTCGACAACTCCCGAATAAAAATATTTATTCATTGTTGACTTTTTTTGTGACCTAGTTTTGACTTTTACTAATTTTCTTCAGGAAAATTGTTACGTTTTTGACTATTGTATAAGACTTTTTTGTTTATATTGATGTCTTGTATCACCTGTTATAAGAACGTACACTATTTGCTTTACATTCTGTATACCCGTATGTATTTGATATTTTAAAATTTCATTAAAATTATTTTGTTTTATTATATATTAAGTGGAATTTTCTAAAATAAATTGTATACAACTGAATGTTAGTAAGTGCATGTACAGTTCATCCGGTGTAACTTGGGAAAAAGTTGCACTGCATGCATATAAAGTGGGGGCCAAGACACGCTTAGTATACTTGAAGTAAGAGTGATGTCAGTGTTCGGTAAATGTAAAATAAGCTATTTAATCGGCTAACTGTCATTTTGATAGTTTATACAATTTTTTGTACAAAAAATTACATAATTTCACACAGTTTTTACTATAGTATTTGGTGTGTTTACAGAATATTTGTGTATTATTTCTGTTTTGTTGTTTATTTGCCTTTGATAGGGAAGTGGAATTTAGCGATATTTCTGATGAGAATTGATCATTTTCGGAGCGAATTGTTCTAGAGCATCAATAATCTGTTTCTAATTTCACTTGGTCATTTAAAATTTAAAATAACGGTGCAATATTGTAAAATGTCATTGCATTTTAATAACCTGTTTCTTATGATGTTTTAATTTTTATGATCATACAATGACCTCCCTAAGATAATTCAATTTAGTTTTTGTTACAATTTGTTGAATAAATTCTACATAGTCATCTTATTTACTATGCATAATTTTCATTGTCAACATTTTTCTGTTTTGAGGGCATCCTTCAAGTTGCAAACCTTTAAATAACCACCGAAGCAGTGATTCGTTTGTTTTCAGGTTATGCTGGATGAGCTCTATATATGGCCAACCCTTCAATTCTTTCTATTTCATATTATTTGCATTAATTTAAATTCAAAACTCTGTTTAATACTAATTATATTTTTCAAATTCATTATTGAATATTTACAATAGTGTGAATATTCCAAAAAACATAACATAACATGAACATGTTTTGAAAATTAAATAAATTTGTTATACAGAGTGTTTTAGATAATACAACATTTCCTTTTAAGAGGTGAAAGGTGATCATATAGACACTATAATATGCTTAAAATTAAAAGCAGTATGAATACCAAATAGTCTTTTTTTTAAACATGCTTTTAAATATGACATAATGGCTAGTAAGTGTCAATCACTAAATAAACATTGTATGTGTTTCTTTTAACTTTTGAAACAGATGCATAAAAACAAGACTGTAAGATGATATACCTTTGCAAATGTCATTAACATATTTACAGACAAGTCGTCTATAACCACATATTTGGCATTTACGTATAGGACACATGGTTACAGTCATAATATATTGAAATTCCTATTCTATGCAGTACTTTGTTCCTATATAAATCATAATATTAGGAGAACTGTTCTTACAAAAGTGGTAATTTAATATTTATGTTTCATCAGAAACAGATATTTACCTATCTTTCAAGTTTATGGTACCTTTTAAATATGTAGATGTTTTATAATGTGGTACAATTATACTTGCTTTTTGAAATAGCTACTTGAAACTAATAGAAGATTTTATTATTTATGTACTAAATACTTCAAATTGTATATTACCAGTAATTCGCAGAAAATGTATAGACATATAAATTCACATATTTTTATACATATTACCATGACCAAGTGAAAATATAACATTGCTCTGTTGCTTAGATAAAATAACACAATCTTTTGATAAACATACTTGTTTAAAATAATGCATTTATTATAAATGTGATATTTAGTGATGTAATCATAATTGCAATAGTAGCTATTTTAGAAAAATTTTCCCTCAGACTGGGATTTAACCTATAGTTTTATTCTAGTTACTTTAACCAACTAAGCTACCAAGGGCTTGGCCCTCATATAAACAAAAATCATTCACAGTTGCTATACTTTATGTAATTAAGATGAAAGGGAGACTGTTAAAGTATGATAGAAGGACAGAAGAGCTGACATCATGTAGAGATTCACAAGTGACTTTAAAATATCTTGTGTAACAGTCTGTATTCAGAATCAACTATGTGTTAATGGACATGCTAATACTCTTCCTCTGGTATAAAGTTTTTTTTTATCTATTTTCCTTTAAAAATGATAAATGAACATGGATTCTAGCTCAGTAGCAAAGCGGTAGAGTAGGGGGCGTATGGTGTAGCTAATGTTGGTAAAAAGTTGTCAAAAAAATCTACTTGGTATATCTCCTCTTGGCTTGGATTAAGTCGAAGTCTGTTTAAGATAAAAACAAAGTAAAGTAGAGAATAAATAGGGTGCCAGTCGTTCACTTTAAAAGCCACAAAGAACATCTGAACGACAAGATGTTCACTTAAGATAAACTTATTCACAGCAGGAACTCAGAATCTGGAAACAGTAGACCTAAAGAAACCTAAAGAAAAGTAAATTAGGTAAACCAGGGTGTCCAGCAGTCGGGAATTTCTTGAATTTCTGGAATTATGCTTGATTTTTTTTCGTCGGGAAAAAACCGTGAATAACGCTTTAAATTTTGTTTTGTATCGGGAATTTTAATGAAATTGTTTCAAGTTTCGATAAATTTAATTTTGTGTTCATTTTTCATCTTATAAAGATATGAAGTCAGAATAGCGAGAAATATAACCATCACTATTTTAAATTCAATGTCAGACATCCAATCAGAAATGAATACGCTTATCCCACTACTTTATAGGATGGTAAATTATGTTTCAAAACAGCAATTTTCTCCCTCTTTTCTATTAAAGATCGGTGTAAGTGTATATGCACTTGACCGAAGTGTTATACGCAGCAAGTTGATGTTCACAAGTGCTTGCTTCTAATTACATATTTTACAAGTAAGTTGTAAATTATTTATATTATTGTTTTTGTTT
>JAHWXV010155363.1:0-13090 GCA_024586415.1 Phrixothrix hirtus
GTAAGGACAGAAAGGAATGGAGAAAAATAGTGAATGGGTGATAGTAGTGATAATAGGATTGGTAGGTAATAGTGGGCTGGTGTGGATACTGTAGAGTGCTTGGAGTTGGGGTGAAGGGCGGTGGTAGTGAGAGGGGTTGGTGTTTAGGTGCATGCAATGGTTGTGAAGGTGGAGGCCTGTTATTGGGTTTTGTCTACCCCACTAAGGGAATGGCACGATTGTTAGTAGTAGTAGTAGTAGTAGTTGCATTGTAGTATTTAGTGTTAAAATTAAAATAACAAGACTACAAAAATCGCCTGGATACACAAATGGATTTATTGAAGTTTGATTGGAGTCCGTCCCTATAGTTTGCAAATCAGCAAGTGGTTTGGAGAGCGGCGGTAGTCCTTTCTGAACTCTTAACAAGCGAGTGTCTGGCATAGCTTTCTAAATTATCTAAATTATTATATATTTCCTTTTTCTATAATGCCGAACGCTGGCCAAATTTTCATTTTTCCTTAATCATTGTTTTAAGAATCAGCAGTACTGGAGGGTTGGGGTTGGTAGTGTACACGGCCGTATTGGGTTTCTTGTATGTGTGTGTAAATTGTTACAGATTGGTGAGTTAAATTAAAATAATTTACTACGCAGCAAGCTACAAAAATTAAGACAGCATTTTGCATGTTGCTAAATATTATCGAAGATCGCCGAATATTATAAGTTTTACATCTGTTTTTTTGGCTTAGACCGAATTACTGCAACAAAGATCTCTTGTCGATTTAATTTCTACGTTAATAAGTTTAACTTCGAATCCTGTAAATAGCGTTTTATTTTTTAGTGCCGCCAAAGTAGCAACAACCTATGTGTCCACTTCCAAATTATAAGTAGGAACTATCTTTAATTATTGTCAAGATTTGTTTTAACTTTTTCTTTTAATTTAATTTAAATGAAAAACTATCTAATCAAACCACTTGCTATTGTTGCTTATTAAATTATTTAAAATGTTTAACCTTAAGTCCGCTTCACGACCTTAAGTAATTTAATTTTTTCTAAAGTGTTTGCTCAGATCACACCAGATATAATTTACCGCAAAGAATCCATTTCTTGTAGGAGGACTCTTTGCCAGTGAATTATTTCACTAATTTAGTTTAACTTTTCAGCTCGCTAACCTAGATTCGCTAGATTCGTGATGCCCGTACTCCTGGTATTGAACTAATAGCAGACACCTGTACGAACCGAAGTCCAACTTCCATTGTATATCTTGATAATAATCAAATTCAACTATTTAAAATTCTGATAATTAAAATGACTTATTATCTTATAAAATCTTTAAAACTCAGTATTAAGTTTGACTAAATGATTTATTTGATTGAGTTCTTTTATTTATCTAGTAATGCAAACTTTCTTGAACAATATAGAAATTAACAAATATCTACTCAATGTTTAGTTTCCTTCCTTTAAATACTTACGCCCTTAGCACACAACTAAGAATTTGGCTAGCTACATTTTAGGCCACCCCCTGAGTTATAACTTTTAAGAGCTAGTGGAGTTTTTAACCTTCCAAGGGCTAAATTCCACCTTTAGTCGAACGGGTTACAGGACAAACAAAATTGACAATTTTTAAAAGTTAAATTTTAATTATTAATGAACTTTAATGTTGAAATGCTTTTTATATTCATTAATATCAGATATATGATATCAATTTAAGTAGCAAAAGGCACACTAAACTTGTAACACCGAGATATAACGTAGAATATCTAACTGGAACTACTATGCAGCACCCTATGCTCTTCTGGGTGATGAGGCATGTCTACTAAAAATTTAGGTAATAAGACATTTCTCCGTATTAAAACTTATACCACCAACAGAGATTCTCAATGATTCTCAAGCTCGATATATTCCACGTTTTTAAATTAATGGTTTTAAGTTTTATAAAAAGATACACTACACCTATCTGGTGAATTATATCAGTGGTAAATTGCGATTGAATTGCGTAATAAGGTAATATAATGAAATCCGTAGTTGAAATTTAAATCCATTGAAAATAATGTTCCTCTTACAACTTTACACCTTGGATTTTAGACATAAAATTTTAAGTAGTTGCTTATGATTTTCTGGTACTTCATTTATATTTTCTTTATGAAGAAGTTGTTATAGAATTACGTGATACTTAAATTCTAATTGATTCTTCACAATAATGAGTTTCATTTGTAGTTTTCTATTTCTCGAAATATTACACGTTTATTTGATAATAACTCCATTTGTTTTACCTTTTTTGACAAAGCAAAGTATACTCACATTTATATATTTTGAAAATAATGCAATAGAAGGAATACAAAACGTACATAAGGACCAGAAAACCTTTTAAAAATAACTTAGTATTCACAAAAAACTTTGCACCAAATATTAACAAATTCGCAACAAATTAAACATCGTAAACCTTATACATTTTGGTAAAATCCCTGGTTTATACAAGTATTGCGTATTATCTTTAGACATTATACATGCAAATACTGTTCTGTTTTGCATATATATAGAATTGTATTTCCACATGCTATAATAAGCATTCTTTATAAAACAGTCCTATACAATTTTTATATATTTCGTTTTTGTGATTTTGTTATATTTTTTAATTTTTGTCCATTATATACGTATTTGTAACTAAATTGATGGATGATGGTGAACTAATTTGGAATAAACAATCTGCTGCATATCAAAGCTGAAATTGCTGGTAATAAGGAGAAAGGCATAGTTATCTTTTACTAGAATTACAAATGAATGGCATATAACGTTACTGCGACTGATAATAAATTATAGTAATATAATAATTTAGGCGGAAATCTACTAATGCTATGTTTGATTCTTACTAACGATATCACTGTTACGTTCGAATTATCAGAGTTGTTCAAGTAACCTGAAGACTGAACTGGTACTGTGACATCGGCGCTTAAGAAAATACAAAGATATATAGAAAAGCACGTATTCTCTCAACCCCTCGTTATATTGAAATATCTTTAATACAACTACGAGTTTGTGATTTTTATTATCCATCTTTAGATATAATTTTTTGTTTTGAACCGTAATTTTGCAGCGGAAGAAATGATTCACAAGAGTTAATATAAATAGATTAACAATTTATTAAAAGTGAAAAATTCGGAACGTACGTAATACAAACAAAGTAAGCCACTTCGATTAGATTTTTCTAAGTTTTCCGTTGTATTTATATTGGGTATACATTTCTAAAACAAATTTATATTCCTGCCTTTTAATTGTTAGTAATTAATCTATCTAGTTTTTAAGAAATTGTTTCAATGAAAAAATACCCTTTGCCATCAGCAGGTTTAACTAAAACAGTCCTAAAGTAGTAACATTAAATAAATCAAAAAATTTTGAAACATACCTAGCTTACATTTTAATCTTCTTACCTTACATTAATACGCTTCAAGCCCCTATTCAAGCTTTGACGGAAACTCCTTAATAGAATTTTGTAACTCTATCATTGTGAATTAAATTAAATTTGATAACGTCACTTTGAACACTTAAAAATATTTTCTCTTTATTAAAATCAATTTTACAATTAAAAGGAAATATGGTTCTGTGCACAACATGTATAGTGATTAAATTTATGTAAATTACAAAAAACAAAATTTCGCAAGTTTGAGGAATTTTACAATATACTCAAAGATCCTTCAAAATTATTCTATTGCAACAGAAACGAAGTATGGAATGACGTATTACATCATGCGTTATCCTATAATTTAAGAAAATTAGCTGATTCTGTTCATTTCATTATTAGATCTATGTATCCTGCTGTGTTTTTATACACTTTTGTTTTCGATACGCGCTAGTCCTGATATATAAACATAAAAACGTACTAAGTATATCAAACTGCAATATTGCATTATAAGAGTATAATGGTAATGTATTATGCTGTAGAATATTTGGATTTAAATACAGAAAGAGCAATAAAAACGCGATGAACGGCAACTATGGGCCTTTAAAGGGATGCTTGAGATCATTAGGTATATCTTTTATTCTGTCAGATTAATGACAATTTGAGAGTAACTGCAACAATTCGACTGTGCTGTCTAATTTAAAAATGTCATTGAATTCGATTTCAATGAACAATTTCATTAAAATAAAGTACAAGTCAAATTAAAATAAGTGCTCAAAATGAGGTCCTTCACGTTGCAGGTAAGGATATACTCGTTTCTTCAAACTTTTCGATACGATTTTTAAAACGGAGCAATTATTTCGATTTTTTCAGAAAGTGCATTTTTCAATTGCTGAACGTTTTGTTGATTATTCCGTTAAACACAACCTTTTAGATAAGGAAACGAGAAGAAATCGAGAATGGTAATATTTGTGATACTTATTCTATGGTCGTCAAATTGTAGGAAAACGTTTCTATTTGATATGCGGTAGCTTTATCCAATCGAAAATAATCCCGAGGAAATTTGTCATTATGTTCAATAAACGGTGCAATGAACATAAAAATTTGAATTTACGTTGTTTCATGGCCTTGACGGTATCATTGATTTGATATCGATTAAGAGGTTTTATTTATTTTGGATTAACGGTTATCTACCACGAAAATTACAAGCTTTTATTTTGTCTCAAATAAGAATGTTAATATAAATCAATTTATTAAAATGTAATAACAATGAAAACAAATACACATGACACATTATAAAATACAAAAGCAATAAATGAATAAATGTAAAAAGAGTTAAATTAACGAAATCAAAATCTATCAAATTTTGCTTTGATGCAATCGGTTGATACATACGGATTTCTATTATTCACAAAGTAATGTCTGTTTACCGCTGCTTCAATCTAAATACTAAATAAAACTAAAATAGCTTTGTCCACCTGGTTATGAATGAAAGAATTTATAAAAGAGCAGTAGATATTATGTACCTTTATTTAGCTAATCAAGATAAATGCAATTTATGGTAAATATTGGAAACGGGTCTCTTTCAACTTATCGCTCCTGAATTTCACTCACGAATGCTAAGAAATTAATGTAAAATCAAGAACTAACCTTTCCGTATTTTGTAGCTTTCAATTGTGATGGATTTCCAGACTTCTTTTTAATTCGCAGGCGCGAAGCGGTGTCGTACTATAAAATTATTTAGTGAATTAGACCGTGTTTATGTATTCCTCACGGTCTCGAATATAAGAATCGAACTATGGATTGTTGCTTCTCTAATTGAATTTGTAACTATTTGAACTTGTTTACTGTACATTTACACTGCAATTTTTCGGTATCCGTATCATTTATCGATAATCCAAAATATGCTAATTTCCTGTTGTGTTGGGCTTACATAATTTTGGTGTCTTAGATTTGAGTGATGCGACTGTTGCACTTGGAATTTCAGCCAATGAGTTTAAATAGGTTTTTGACTAGTTGTTTTTCACGAATCACACTTTAATTTGCATAAACGTGCCGATTTGGAAATTACTAGCATTAGATATTAATTTAGGTATCTATTTGTGGCAAAGTTGGTAAATTTTCATGCTTAATTTAAATTCCGCAATCTATTGAGGTGGTTACACATTTTTTATAACTTGTTATTTGCTTTACTAAATTTGACGTCTTATTTATCTTTTACAACCTAGCCTAAAGCGATGCTAACGTTGGCCAATTACATTAACGTTAATTTACACTATCTATGTATAAGAATTTTATATTACATCATATTATATATTGACTTATTCTTAGGCGTGTTGGTACGAATTAATAATATTTTACTGATGGCATCAACAACGCTTTCTTCAGCATAAGTGAAAAGAATTCGACTGTGTAAAATCGCTTTCCAGAGGCCTACCTTAAGAGGATGCAATAGTCCATCAATGTATATATGTGGGTTGTCTGGTGACCAAATGCTCACATTTTGATTATTTGCATAGTCATCAGAGTGTAACTAAGCCTCGTCACTGTAAAATGTGACCTCCAAATTGCCATTATTGCATTTTAAAACTTCTTCTGTCCTTTTAGTTGCCTTTCTAAATCCTTGATATCTTTCAATACTTCCTGATTCTTTGTCAAAATTCTGCAAATAACTTTCGAAACTATTAAGGTACATAACTTCGTTGCGAAATTGTACCCTTAACACTTCATAATATTCTTGATGTGAATGGTTATACTCACCAATGTCATTTTTGAATTCATTTCTGAAGTAAAAATGTTTTTTGTTTAACCGCAAGCATTTGAATCTCAAGCTTCCAAATTAACGTTAATCTGATTAAACAAACTTTATATATAGCGATCCCAGACATGGCTTCAAATCTCCATGGTTTCCAGTGATTCTGCGTTTTACTGCACTCTCGGTAGCATTACAGCGGTGTAGAAGGTGATTAAGCGAATCTAACTATCCTAAAAGCACTGTAACTGATTAATTTTATATGTATTGATCGAATTTATGCAAAAAACAATTTCATTTAATCTGGTTACTTATTTTATATTGTTTCTTATTTTTTAAAAATAACATCTTGAAGATAACTATCATTTAGGTGCAGATATTCAGTTATTCTAGTGTATAGATTATTCACTACATTTGAAATCATCCTTGCTGCAGTTCAGTAGCTTGTTGTTTTAACTCCTGAAATATCCTGTACGTCCTGAATAAACTTATTATTTAAGTACTCCCACATGAAAATATCACAATCTGATCATTTGGGAAGCGAAGTGGCGTGGGAATGTCACTACAGGAGAAAGATCAGGTAGGAAATTGTCTTTCAAAATTTTCATGAATATTATAGTAATGAGCTAGTTCAAAAATATCGAAATTTTATAACAGCGTTACGTAACATCGCGATGTCACTGTTATAGAATTTTTACCGCAATCCTCAAAGGAGTAAGGTCAAATTTCCTCAGAAGAAAACATGGCAGACTACATTGTTACCTTTACACTGAAGTAATTTTTCATATATCAATTTATGGCGCGAGCTCGTACAATATCTGAAATGGAGGTCCCTCACTTGTCAAAACTTCACCCACGAATTTTTTTTTTAATCACACACAACTTCGGCAAAAATCGGCCCGCGTAGCATAACGATTTTATTTCGGTAAGTGCACTACTTAAATTTCATGCGGATAGAGTACAGATTTATACATAGAATCCAATGCACCGCGGATACAGAAAAAAAAGTAATATGGCATGGTGATGTCCAGAACGCTGAGTAGTTCCTTCAATTGCTTCCATTACTATAACGAAATCCTCTGGAATACCCGCTGATATGCGCAATTCCACACTTTTCCTTTAATTTACAGCACTTAGAGCATAACTATCACCTCATTTGTAAAATTCTTTCATAATGGATGCACGCTCGTGAATGTCTCATCTCAACCAAGCCCATTCCTACTAATCCAACACAGTGTTGCTAGATTACCCAATTCATTGAACCACTTGTTATTGATAAACTCATAATAATAGTTAGTCATTGCCAACAATTCTATTTATAGTAAACAAAGATCATTACCTAACTAGTCATATAAGTTAACGAAATATTACGCAAAAAGGTTAAAATTACAGAACGATTGTAAAAAAAACAGACAGCGACTTCGGCTCCTTAAAATGCCATATTTAAGAATAGTGCATGATGTATAGGGTTTTTCAGAAGAGAATTACATTATTTCTGATAATTTTATAAATTATCAATCTACATGAAAATTAAAGACAAAAATACAAGTCTTACTACATACCATGACGCAATTTATTAAAAAATTACCTTAAAGACTTTACTTCCACTTGATTACTTAAAGAATATGATTTTCAATGTTGTTGGTTGTTATAGCAATAAAGTTTTTGTTATTGCATTTCACAATGTTTTTGGTTAAGTTTTTCAGTAATCGCCATATTCTCAGTAAATAACTTCTGCAAGCTTACAAGACGTTTGACTTTGAGATCATCTAAAAGAATCGGTATTTTTAAACAAAAGCCTGTGACAATTCGTCAACTAAAAGAATTGATTGCACAAACTGTAACGGGCATTCCTGAATATTTACTTACATTCACTGTTTATAGAAATGAAGATGTGCTCTTACCTGTATAAATAAGCTTTAATTTTGAAGTACGTTAACTTTTACAAGATTCTGAACAAATTGCTTCTGATTTTTGAATTAGCCTATACATAAAGCTAGTGAATATTAAATCTAGTAATAAACTATCTGAATATTTGTAAATTTATATGCCGGAAATAGATCGACTTTGGATGAAGCAGGTAACATTTATAAAATGCTCTTATAGATGAAAATTTAAGCTATTCATGGATAGTTTAGTTGATGGTCGAATAGCTCAAATTCTACTGGTTATTAGTGAAATTTACAATGTAAATTCGAATATTACTAACATTAGATAGCATTTCATAACAGACCTGAAAACGCCGAAGTTCACATTACTTTATATCAAAGCGCCATTGAAGAAGCGCTTAGTCAGTTAACTACGCCCGTCGTATTAAATGTCGTTATAAAAATAAGTTGGCAATTCAATTTATTATCTGTTATATGCTTACGAGACCACTTAACTAACCGATTAATTACAAGAAACCAATTCGTCGTGAGGGCAAGAACCAACAAAATGAATAAATTAGTAATCCAGTGTTAACACATATAGTTAATGTATAGCGCATTAAAGAATTAAAATCGTAGAATTGAGGCAATGAAGAACCAAATCACATCAAGACAATTTATTAATACACACTCCTGGAGAAAATTAACTCAACAATATATTAAATCATACAAACCGCTATAATTAATGAACTTTAATATTTTTTTATGGACATTGGTTACATTTAAAACAAGAGAAAACATTTTCGGATTCTTTAAAAGTGAACTATATACAATATGTCTGTACAAGATTAGAATTAAAATTATTCTTAAGACCTACTAACAAAATCGTTGAAATTATGAAATGCTGAAAGAAATAAATTAATGATTTAACTGGGACATTAATACCATGTGTTGCCTCCTATACTTCGGATTACAGCATTTATGCTCCTAGACACGCTTGTAATTAAATTTTGGATAGAATCTTGAGGAATTTGTTCCCACTCTGTGATAACTGCATTATCAAGCTCTCTCAGGCTTCTAGATGCAGGTATACCACGTTTCACATTTCTTTTGAGGTAATCCCATACATGTTCGATTGGATTCAGATCCGGGATTTTTAATGACCATTGCATAATTGGTTTACAAACTTGATTAAGATAATGTAGTACCTCCCTAACCGCGCGAAGCCGAGCGTTGTCTTGAATAAAAAAGGAATTGGGTCCCATAAAATGACCAAAAGGCATCACATGTTCTACTACAATATTCTCAAGACAGTAATCAGTATTCATAGATCTCGTACGGACAGGAACTAATTCTGTGCGAGTGTCGAAGCAGATGCCACCCGAAAACATAGCAGAGCCACCGTCAAATGGAATCCTTGCCGAAATATTGCAAATAGCAAGTCTCTCTCCTGGTCTTCGCCATACTTGATCATGACCCTATGGTTGTTTTAGACTCATCCTAATTTCATCTGTGAAGAAAACTTATTTCCAATCAATCACAAGCCAATTTTGATGATTTCGAGCAAAATGTAACCTGGTAACTCTGCTATCTCTAGTAAGCAAGGGTGCAGTGGCTGGTCTCCTACTGTCTAATCCAGCTCCATTTAACCGCCTTCTAACTATTCTAGAAGAAATTGCGGCATTTGGGTAGGTTCAAGTTCGTTTCTCATTATAGAACTAGTGGCCGTCCTGTTTCTTAAAGCGTATTGTCTGAGAAAACGTTCATTTCAATCATTATTGGATCGTTTTTGCCCTTGACCTGGCCATCCAGAATAAGTTCCTAGTACAGTCAAACGTCTTGCCATACGACTTATTGTGGAACGATGTTTGCCTAACAAATTGGCAACATAACTCTGACAATATCCTCCGACCAATAAAACTGATGCTCGTACTACCTTGTGTTCAGTTAAATTCCTTGTTTGATTCTATTTTCCAATTTTTCGGAGTCACAAATAAAACAGTTTATTTTCAAAAATGTAATAAATTATAAGCTTAATTTTAAGAAAATCTGTAGCAACAAATTGCATAAAATTGTTTATCTTCAAAAAAATTCTTTAAAACTATTAATCTAAACAAATTATATTGATTGATGTCATTAACAACGAAACCAAATATTCATACCCTACCATTCAAATACTCAATAAACTTCAAAAGTGAAATAAGGAAAAGATAAGTTAATTTTTTGGATAATTTCATATTGTTGCGTTAATTTTGTCCAAGAGTGTACATACACAAATGAGAAGTACGTGGCTGTAGAAAGATATAAATTAGATAAGTATTTTGTGAAAATTTTTAAAACTCCTTCGTATCAATATACAGATAATTATTGTATTTATTCTATAACAAAGCTATAATAGAGGTAATAGAGGTGGAATTACCGAAGAAAAGGCATTTTGAACCTTTATAATCCTTAAGATAACTACAGTTTCATTCAACTGTTAATTTTAATTATTTTGGAGCACAATATTGCCTTGAGCAGATATTGAAATCGAGGTAAATTAGTAGATTTCATTTTTCACATTGACGATACTGAACTATTAAATTAATAATATTCTAGTAACTTTTATTGTATTTAGTTTTTTAATAAACGTTTTTTAATCATAAATTTTACTTAATTGCCACTTAAATAACAAGGACTTAGAGATACATAGACTTAGACAGTAAAAAAAATATTCTATTTTTACCTGAAATAAGTACCTAACTGCACTTACAAAGTTTATTGACTAGGTTTTATCTTTTGGAGCCTCATATGAAGATAACAGCTTGGCTCGACTAAATTCATAATTTGTATCAACTTGATTGTGACGCGAGTCAAAACACTGTTATTAAGGTTACTTTAATCAGTAACTACTACTGATGGGTACTTGGGGCCGAGGTGAATGTTTATTTTATGATCACTTTGTTTTGCAGTGATACTAGTGGTGGCCTCTATTGAGTATTTTCCTAATCAACAAATGTTGAAACGAGCAATAAATTAGGAATGATCTCGAACTATAAATTTTAAGTTATCGGCCTAGATGGGTCCTGACCACCTAACAGTAGTGCTTACGCTACTTTATTAATACTTACTCGTTTTACAAGTTTAGCCTTGTAGGAAAACTCTTACCCACTTAGATAGTTTATAAACACGTCGTTTAGATAACTATAATTGCATATATCAAGTGTTTTTTTAAATGATGCCACCTTCTAAGCAGTTTCTATTAGATTCTGATCTTGAAAATATTTTAATTAGTGGCGCATTCTGGAATTTTAGTGACATAAGCAGTACCAGTTCTGGTGAAAATGAACATTCAATAATATTGCATAGTGATGTTGAAAAAAATGGAATATAGTAACGATTAACAAAGAAGTAGGTGAACTGGGTACAATTATTGATTTTGCTGACGTTAATGATCAACAAGAGCCAGATAATGAAATTCGGAGTGAACATGATACATAATCTGAACAAAAGTGGGACATATCTGACAAAGAACCTGGAAGAAGAGGAACAAATTGAACGTGGTCGAACAGCAGCTCATAATATAATTATTATGTTACCGGGATTATCGGGACCTGCTCTAGAAACATGACAGCCATTGTTGCCGGATTCTGTCCTAAACGAAATAGTTGATTTTATTAACAAGAAGGTTACAATTGCGAGAGGAAAGTACAAAAGATTACACGTTTTAGCTCATCTGAAGCCTTGTAAGTTCCAACATTTAGAAAAGTTTTCCTTGGCCTATTGTACTTGCAAGGTATTTTCAAATCTGGACACAAAGATATGCGATTTCTCTGGGCAACAAAGGGAAGAAGAAGGCCAATATTTCCTGCTACCATGATCCTAGTAAGATTTTCATTCTTACTAGCATGTCTTAGTTTCGATGACCTTGATACTAGGATTGAAAAATCTAAAACCAACAAACTTACAGAAATTTATGAAATATTTCAGAAATTTGTCGAGAACTGCAAAACATGCTACTGTCCTGGTACCCTGTCATTTCCGCAGAAGTTGCTGTTTCAAAATGTATGTGCCAAATAGCACGGAAAAATACGGCATCAAAGCGCAAACTTTGGCGAATGTGAAAATCCATTATATGTGTATGGCTGAAGTTTACGCTGGTGCAGAAGCGGACAATAGGAATAAGGAAAACCCGAAATTCGCAAATTTTACTTGAATTATCCTACATCTTTTAGCTTCTATATTTGGAAAAAATAGGAACACTATGTTCGATTATTGGTAATCATCGGTGGAACTTGTGGAATAGTTACGTAAACATAACATGGCCTACGTTGGAACGCTACAAAAGAATAAAAGAGCTATTTCTTTAGAATTCCTAGCTAATCATAAAATTTTGGAAAATCACAACTTTTTAGATTTCCCTCAACAACGACTCAAGTGTTCTTTGTCTCAAGGAAATGTTGAAATGTAATTTTACTTTCAAGTATGCACTATGACGCATCTGTAAATATAAATAGTCAGAAACCCGAAATCACTGATATATATATATATATATATATAGATGTAAATTTTTTTGGCAAGTATTTTAAGACATATTAAAAATTTTCTGCATCGGCTGATGCTCGAACTCAGGATCTTGTGCTCACATGACGCACGCTTTATCCAACTAAGCTACCGACGCCTACAGACTGGTAGCAGAAAATCTCGAATATGTATATAATGTCAATTGAAGGCGTTAGATATTTATAATAGACATTTTTATACAAGGTAATTGATGAGCCTGCGTGATTTGTAAGTTTCACATCGACAACCTAGCATGATTATCTATTAAAATAGTTAGCTCACATAGATAAATTTAAAAAACATTAACTTCATATATATAAATTATATTAAAAATTAGCAATTGCTAAAAATAATCTTTGAATAGATAATCATGCTAGGTTGTCGATGCGAAATTTACAAATCACGCAGGCTCATCAATTACCTTGTATAAAAGTGTCTATTGAAAATATCTAACGCCTTGAATTGACATTATATACATATTCGAGATTTTCTGCTATCAGTCTGTAGGCGTCGGTAGCTTAGTTGGTTAAAGCTTGTGTCATGTAAGCACAAGAT
>JAHWXV010155378.1:0-12752 GCA_024586415.1 Phrixothrix hirtus
TTACAAAAATGTGTAAAACGGAGTCAATAGTTAATAATAAAATATGCGCGTACTTACTGCGTCGGGGCGCCGGGCGTCGGGACGCTGGTGGCGGCGGCAGGTCGTTCACGGTGGGCGCGGCACGGGTCGACTGGGCGGCTGGTCGTCTCAGCATGCTGGCGGCGCGAGACGGCTGTCGAGACGGGGCTGTCGTCTGAGCGGCTGGTGGTCCGTAGCGGGCCGACGGAGCGTGACAGCGGGAAGCTCCTCGGCGTTCGTGAGGGCGCTTTACTGATGCCTTAGGCTCAGCTCTCCAAACTATCGGATACTTGGTCCCAATCTGCCTACTCCAAGCATCGAATAGTTCCCAACTACTAGTCACTTGGTTTCAATCTGCCTACTCCAAGCTTCTAGTAGTCACACCAACTACTGAATTCTTTCTGGATTTGGTGGCCTTTTTATACTTCTCGGCAGCAGAAAGTGGCGAAATACTGGCCTGCCATTGGTAGTTGCGGAATACCAATTGAAATCGTTCCTTTGAATTGCTGCATGTTCTACATATGCAATGCTATGCACATATCTTTATGATCAGAAGCACAAATATTACACATTAACAAAGCAATGCACTTAATATGCATACTAAACTTTAATAATTGAGCTTAGGAATTTTTTTACATAAGCACCATCATATTAGTGAACTTTTCTGGTAAAATGTTTCCTCTACGAAACGTAAATATGAGAGTAGTATAGAGATTTTGATACTAGAATAGAGATGTAAAGACAAACAACGGGTTATATAAATAAATAAACAGACTAGCAACCTTTTTATAACTTAAAATGTAAATGAAAGCATAACAAAATTAGAAACAAACAAATGAATATAAAAATATTCAAAGCATCGCACGACCAAAGCTTGGTCTGCAAGCTAGCCCCAAGGTGGAAACAAAATACAAATCTGCAGTCAACTCTTGCAAACATAAAAGTGATATTATATAAATACATGAACAAAAATTTTCTATCGATATTCTTATTTTCGATTATCTCCTAATTTTGTAGGTTTTCTGAGAAATGCTACCTTCAGGGTGTACTGCACCGAATATTTCATCTTCTCCAAAATTAAATTTTTGATTGAATAGAATCATTTTAAACAGCAAACCTGATATCCTTTACAAATATGATCATTGTTTTATGCAAACTTTTAATAAAACATCCATTATCATAAACACAAACGATGTTAGATTTTTAGATATCTAAATTAGCGGATGCTATACTCAAATAATTTGTATTTTAGTGGATTGTTAGTTTAGTTACGCAGTGTATAACAAATTATACTATAACAAGGTTTTAAACGTGAACTGCGTTTTTTAAAAAAGTTATCGATGATAATATTTCATGACTTGTATTACTAATGAATAAAAATGGTTTAAACCAGACTTATTCATGTAATAGGTGTTTTCCCATTCTGTTAAACTAGGACAAGCTAAATTTAATAACTTATAATGCTTAAACGAAATTAATTGAAGTTCAAATGCTCAAATAAATAACGAAAGCAGTTGAACATTTTAATAGAAAAAAGGGATATTCATTTAGAGATAGATAAAAAGATATGTTTTGAGGAAGATTTTTAATTGCTTGTGGTGTTGGGACTGCATGTAATACTGTCAAGTATGATAATGACGAATTTAACAATAGATAACAATAAAAGGGTTGTGCCATATAGTTTATCTAGAAAACGTTGGTGTCATATAAAAATTAAATGTTTTGCTAATGGATAAGATTGTTTTAAATTTATAACGTTAAAAACATTATGATTATTATATTTTATAGGAATATAGGCTATTTGAAACTGCTCTAGTCGTTAAAATAATATCAGCCAAAATGCGCCGTATTAATTTTATTTGAATTATTAGAGGTTTTTAGGATAAAATGTTATATAACTATACTTACATGTAATGTTGTTAAAAGTGGTTTTATTTTATTATCGATATCGAAAATGTATTAATTAGCTATTAAGGATACTTTATAATATTTCATAAAATTACAAAAGTTTCCTAAATGAATACTAACTATCACATTATGCGTCACAGAAAGGTAATAAACAGGTACTTAAGATGAAGGGTTTGTTAATTCACTGACACATAATATACGTATTACAAGAAATCATTGTTTCACTATCTTATATAATCTTTCTTCGTTCTTCGTTGTTATAGTTATTGTTATTGTATTGTTATTGATGTTGCCACGACTGCATACCATAATGCGACGTACGTTTATAGTAAGAAAGCGCGCAAAAGCTTCTAAAGCTCTACGGAGACGGAGAGTAAGAGAGGACGTGCTTCATAAAATTCAAAATAGCCAAAATCCAGTTTCCGAAAATGCTCATTGGCATATTTCGAAAAGTAAGTAGTATATACTTATATCATAATTATTTATGATGGTGTTAGTAAAAACATGTTTCAGTCTTCCAGACAGAGATCTACCGGATTTAGAAGTGGAATAAAAAACAGTGACGACGGCAATCCTGTTTCAGATAATTCCATAATGGATATAGCTTTTTTTATGGGGCAATTTGATTTACTTGTACAACACAAAAAAGCCTGTACTACGGGAAAGATGAAAATTAATAAAGAAAGAAGAATAGATATTTGTTTAACATATTATTTTGCGTGTAATGCATATAATATAACTATTTCACTATAATCTGACCCCAACAATGACTTAATCACTTTTGTAGTTTCAGAGACAACTTCCATAGGTATAGGATATACTCAACATGAACAATTTTTTGAAATTATGGACATGCATAGAATGTCTTTTAAATATTATAAGTTAGAAAATGAAATTGGTGAAAAATGACAAGAAGAATTGCACTTGCTAATAATTAAAGCTGCGGAGGAAGAAAAGCAAATAGCCATAGAAGAGGACGATATTGAAGATGGTGTACCCTATATTATTTTAGTTGTCGATGTTAGCTGGGCAAAACGCTGTTATGGACATAACTGGAGTACGATGCATTATAGAAAAAAACACAAAAAAGCTCTTATATATTGAAATAAAGATCAAATTTTGTTGTATCCGTGTTTCTGCTGCAAAAACAGAAATAATATAATCAGTGTCTTAGGAACTATTCTGAAACGTCAACTGGGATGGAACAAGATATAATAGTAGTTGGATTTAAAGAAAGTGAAAAAGTGTACAGCTGTCGTTATAAACACGTCACTGCTGACGGTAATTCCAGTGTTTATACAAAGAGTACAGTGTGTTACATGTGGAAGATATGTGTTTAAACTTGAATGCGCAAATCACATAACAAGAGCATTTGCATCGAATATGCATTCCGTAGCAAGGAATACAAAATATGAGGTGGATGTTCGGCAAGTGTTCAATACAAATATTAATATGTTAAGTATCGCCACTATGTCAGCTGATAAAAAATTTAGTAATACAGATACGGTCTACGCATTATTAAATAAGACCCGAGGTAAGGAGATTTAGCAAGTTTAGTTCCAAGATTTTAGATAGAAAGATATTTTATGAGAAACATGCTTGTTCAAAGTGCATATACTTTAACATTGCCACTTAGAGCTAGCATTGTAAACCCATAAATCATGATGCATTCATAAACCATTATGTTGTAAACCAATATTATTTTACTACAACTCCGTTATATTTATTTCTATACAGAATAATATTTAAAATTTTCTAGTTAACTACATATCTATTGTTAGAAATAGAAGAGAATCGTTAAACTTCATTAATTTTTAACATTTAATACACTAATTTTAAATTTATACATTTAAATGTTTTGAAATTTATTAAAATTAATTAAAATATTCAAAAGTTATATTTAGTAAAATATCAATCATCACGTAAAAGAAAATTATAACATAAAATTGATTTCAATTAAAATTTTTCTTGTTTTTCATAGGATTTAATATTTAGATTAACACCAAAAATCAATATTTCGTAATCAGTTAATATAAAATACCTTTTGAACGTCAAAATTCTAGATACACCATTCATTTACGTTCTCATGATAAAACCACCTATGACAAATTTTTATACAAATAATAATGCACATCCATGTGAATTGCCATTTACGTAAAAAATGATAGATTTCAACATTTTAGAAAATCATCTAATACTACTACTATTACTACCACTCATGCCATTCGCTTAGCGGGGTAGGCAAAACCCAGTGTCAAGCCTCCACATTCTCAAACACTGCATGTACCCATGCACCAATCCCCTCTCACTACCACCCCCTTCACCACAACTCCCAGCATCCTACTATTATCCACAATTCTTACTATATCTACTATCGCCCATTCTCTATTTTTCTCCATTCCTTTCTGCCCTTACACACTTCCTTTGCTTCCATTAAATGCATCCAACGTTTTTAGCAAGATCTCCCGTTCTTTGTGTACTATATTATCTTTCTTTTACAATCACTTCAATCATATTCAGCCAACTTTTTCTCGGTCTACCTCTACCTAGTTTTCCATTCGTGCCTGCCTCATATATTCTCTTTGTTAAGCGTTCATTACTCATTCGTTCTATATGTCCAAACCATTTTAACGCACTTCTTTCGTACAGTTCAGGCAGTGTCTCCTTCACCTGGCACGCATCCATCACCCATTCATTCCTTACTCTGTCACATCTCGTAAGCCTCTTCTGATATACCAAAGTCTCACTGTCATATAAAACAGTTGGAACAAATGCACTATTGTGTACAGCCTACTTTGCTTCCATATTCAACTCTTCGTTCTTCGTTACTGACTGCATGCTGCTTATTATTCTCTTGCTTACATTCATTCTGTTTTCAATTTTACTATCAACTAGCCCATCATTCGCAAACATTCTGCCGAGGTAAGCAAACTTACCTATTTGCTCAATTATCTCGCTAGCCAACATCAGCTGACATATTTCCTTTTCACCTTTACCATTGAAAAGAATTGCCTTTGTTTTACCACTATTGATTTTCAGATCCATTCTTTCACTCACTTCCACAAATTTGTTCAACATTAGTTGCATTTGGCTCATGCTTTTAGCTACTATTACTACATCTTCTGCATACATCAACGCTTTTACACCTTCGCTGCCTATATTTATACCACTCATGTTTTCAGATGCACTTTTCACGCATGTATCTATAAATATATTAAACAACCAAGGAGACATCACACATTCTTGTCTCACACCTTGCTCAATTTCAAAGTACTCGCTAACCATACCGCTCCGCTTCCATCATACATTGCTTTTATTGCATTCAGTAGTTCTCCCATCTAATATATCATTATTATTATATCTAGATTATTTGAGAGTAAATTCGTCGTTTAATATACGTCAGGATTTTATTTATTCAAAATGTGTGAATTTCAATCTCTTAATACCTATGTAATTTTTTTCTATGTGGTTATTTACAAAAAGCAAGTAATAATGTAATTACCAAATTTAGATGAATTATCATGGAGCAGCGTAATTAGTTCAAGAAAGATTAATTTACACTGTTTGTCCCCGGTTTACCGCCCAACAAGCAAAACGATTTTTTTCTTGATTTTTCGTGAAGTCATTCTTTATACAATTCTCATAGAATTATTTGACACTTCATCTATAGCGTATGTCCGAAAATTTTGAGAGAGAGGTATCTTAATTTTTCATTTACAAGAATTCATAAGAATAAGCGATTTAATTATCATACGCATTTATGAGATAAATTAATTTTGCAGAAACTGTAATTCTGCCGTAACACTAGAGTTCTTGCAGTAAACCTTTCAACCCTAGTTGACAGTCATGTCTGTTACAAGTTAACTATAATATATGTAGAAAGTTTAAAGGTTTCCGGTTTAACCTTCACTTAATGAAAGGGAACTAAAAATAGAATTTTTACTATTCAATCTAGTTCCCTTGTATTTGAATGAATTACTCTATCTCTTATTAACATTGCTGAACAGCTACAACAATAGTCCAAAACCTTCCCTTCAAAATGTTCTAAAACCACTAACTGCCTGAATTTTTTACTCAATTTTTCCGCCAATTTCAATTTCGAGAGAAGATAGTCTAGGATGTGAAGGGCTGATTGAATTCCTTAAGCTGTTCTCTTAAATGTGTATATAAGCACGCTGTTGTGTATTAGAAGCGCACCTCGTTTCGCATCATGATTTTGTTCAATGTATTAAGCAATCGTGGTTTTTTTCATAATCTTTTAGAAATATTCCCTCACAATTCCAAAGGATAGATGATATTACCGTCTTTTCCGTTGAACTATCGTTGATTTCTTAAGGCGCGGTGAATTCATACGACATTAGTTTATCGATTTCTTGTTTGAGAGGGCATCAGCGTAAATGATCAAGATTCTTCCCTAGTAACTGTTGAGTTGCTAACTGGTTAACTTCCTTTGTCCTTGTAAATCAATAGAAAATTCAATGCCTCGACGTATTTTCTATTCTTTTAGAGAAGTCGAAACAAGATTCGGTATTCCCCTTGAAATAACTTTATTCTTATCAAAATGTTTATGCACAATTCGAAATACCGTCGGTTGCAACACAAATATAGAGAGACGGTAATGCACGCTCTATACATTGCTCGCTCTTATCCGACCGACAACCCAATACAGTTCATTTTATTATTATGGAGGCGTTATATTTGATTAATGAATAATTTACTTTAGGTCGTTGTGAGCGACTATGCTTTTATAGGCTAATTGCAAGCGCAGAACAACAAATAGTTTTGAATGCACTGAATACCAAGCCTTGTCTTCGTTTGAGTACTAAATTGATTTCTTATTAGAAATCACTTCGAATCGAATTAATTTCTAATTAACGTGTGCCAGTTACTTTAACACTTACTTGTTAAATAGAAATCAAAATACGTTTTATACATGTTATAAGAAAATAGTAATCTCGAGTATATAAAAATACATACAATAATTTAAAGGCTGTTAAAATATTATCTACAAGTTGAATAGATATCAAAATATGTATACGATAAGATTGTGACATGGTTTCGGAAAATTTTCGTTTAAATTTACTTAGAAGGTCAATGGGTCTTTTAAATATACTAGTTCAAGGTTAGTTTTGGACGAAGTATTTCTATAATAAATAAATAATAACAATAGGGTTTTATAAACAAATCTGAAATTAAGTGAGTTCATTATGAATTATTATGACTAAAACGTCTTCCACGTAACTGTTAATTCGCTTTTAGTTAACGCGTTATTAACTATGATTTATTTTAGAATTATTTCGTCTTTATTGTTGAATTTTCCTATAGCTCTCAAATATCATGCTAATTGAATGATATTTAATCAAATCTTCGTTTCATAGTTTTATCTAGGTGGCATTAATCAAGTAGTATTATTCATTGGTAAATATTTTTGCCTTTAAATTGAAGTTTAAAACCGGTAGATTTAATTTTAATCGTAATATGATTAGGTCAATTCTTAAACCAAGTTTTTACCTTGCGGGTACTGGTAGCTCGTTTTGTTGCACTTTATTCGTACTAATCACCTTGTTTTACATTCGACGTTAACTTGTAGTATATGAGGATGTGCACTCGAAATGACTGAAGAAAAAGCGCTTATTTCTGCGCTGCAACCATTTTTATAAACTTGATCGAGGTAGGAACATTTCTTGTAATATTTGAAATTATTCTACGACATTTAAATATACAATTTTTGTTGTGTAAGTTTTTCCATTTGCTTCCATCCTTTTTTATTATTTTAGGTAGAATTTCTTCCTCTGGATATTGCCAAGTCATTGGTTTTCGAACGGATGTCTTATGAGTACTTGAATGATCTCTAATCCTAACTAATTAGCTTTTCTTGTATTTTAAAAAATACTATTCTTATATGGAGAAACGTGGTTATTTACAATTTATCTAAAAACCTAAACAGAATCAATAATTTTGATTCTTTTAGGGTTTTCATGTTAAAAATGTTTTTAGATTAATTTGTTCTCAATAAAAGGTGTTTAACACCGACTAGGTCTTAGATATAGAAAAGCCGTCTGAGAAATCGTTCCATCTACTGTCCATCGAGAAGAAAGTCTCCTGTTTTGTCAAGGAACTAAAAGACCCGCTACGATCCACAGAATATTTAACCAGTCCGGCAAAATGGACATGTAACCATTGAAGTTTTTGGATGAATTTCTACTGAAGGATCCGGTGATTTAATTCAGGTCGGTGGACGGTTGAATGGAGAACAATACGTTCAAATTTTGAGTAATCTCAAGCTACCTGAAATTCAGGAAAAGCTTCTGGGGCAACGAGTAGTGCTAGTCCAAGATAATTCCGGTATAAAAATTTTTAATTGTCAATCCCTCGACGGCCCCGGCTGTTTTACGAACTATTCAGTCACCCTAAAATTTTAAAATAATTAGCTAGTTTATTATCGCTTTGTAAATTAGTTAAATTAAACGTCATAATTGATAAATTTCAATTTTTAGTAAGCAAAAGGGGGCCATAATGATATTCACTTTAAACTAACACTGCTGCAAATGATTAGTATTTTATAGCAACAAAAATTCAGAAAGGCGTATTTCCCAAATATTTCGTAAAGGTAATGGTGCCATCTACGTATATTTATTCTGCGGATGTTTAAATTCACTATTGTTTACCTAATAATTGCATTTTTTATGCTATTTATGTCCAAACTAATTGAATGGACCGGAGCAACAAGGATATTAGCCACATTAACGTGAAATGGAAAAAATTAACATCAAAGATTTCTGTTAAATCCTGAAATCAGATTGTAATCTGCAAAGTGGGTTGACTTATACATGTTGTACTATACATTAACGTTTATGAAATGTGAAAATATAATGCATATTAAACTAACGTGCGTGAAGATAAGAGAACATTTATTCTAAAAATAAACTTTACTGTTCAGTAGAAAAATAAAGTAAAAATAAAAATAAAAACATTTTTATATGTAAATATAGGTGCCAGCTACAAAAATATATGAATATAGAAACTTAAATATGATAGCTTTTTAAAACAACAATTCGCTTCTAGATTGTCGTTATACCACAACGTTGTTGATTTTTTTACACCATCAACGTTTTTAGGAGCGTCTTCGTTTTCATTGCCGCTCAGATCGTTATTTGTTTTGTTTAGGATGTCCAAATAAAACTGTTGGTATATAGGTGGAATGTATTTAAAAGTTTCCTTAAATCTTGTACTTCCTTTATTGCTAATTGGACTGGTTCATTGAATTTTTTGTTTAGCTTAGAGAGCACATTTGTCACAAGACGAAATCGAAATAACGCATGTGGCAGAATCACCAGTGTCTAACCGCGGCCGGCAAAGCTAGAGTGGAGCGAGGTGTGGTTCTTCGGTACTGCGGAGCTAAACACTGTCGGGAAAATAAGTCTAAATCGATAAATATGGGCGCCACTGTTTTCAAAACCACTGCAGATATATGATGTTCGAAGAACACCTTGTATGACACTATATAAATTGACCTTACCTTTTAAAACGGAAAAGAGACGCTAACGGTACTGCAGTAACGGAATTCGAAACTGAAAGAAAATGTTCTTATGCTCAAGATGCTCATTTACTTATGATCTCACTGTATATGACTATCAAGGAAATAATGCTGACTGAAGATTCAATTATTAGTTATGTTATTTACACAATTGAAAGCGTACTGGGTCTTAAATAAAGATAACTACGGGCTGGTTTCACAACTGACCACCCTGTATATTATTGACTTAATTAATTGAACTTTAGATTTTCGAGTAAGTTATATATTTACAGAGGTAAAAATTCTTTATGACTTTCATTTTCAGACTATGATTAAATGACTATTTACTTTTAGCACGCGCACTGTATTTTGTTATGGCACTTTAAGATTTTTGTTAATGAAAAGATAACACAAGTTTAAGCACAAGAACACCTTTATATAGCTTCGTTTGGATTAACATATATACATAAAATCAATAACCAATTACGAAATTCAGCAGGTCTTAGATACTAAACATTTGGAACATTGGCTAACGGAATCTAGGCTTAGAACAGTTTAACTACCAAATCTGGCTGATTATTATAGCTGGAATCGTTTACTAAAGAAAACAAGTCTTACAGAAGCTTTAGATCTCCGCTAACGACATTTAATTTGACACTACACATACAATCTATATTTAAAGTGGATACCCAGATATTTGAAATGTTACAAGAAACAAACTATAACATATTTTTATAGAACTTGCAATAAATCGAATGACGTTAATTTATACATAAACAAATGAATTAATAAATTGCAATGTCTTCTATCAGAAGGTCATAATTCATTGTTCTCGGTTTATTTTCAAATCAAATGGTGGAAAAATAGGTTATTTGATTACGCTATGTAAATTGTCAATTAAACGATATTGCAGCTTTAACTAGGTTACTGCTTTTTAAGAAAATCAACTAATTCGGGTCCCTTTCCTTAGTAGAATTTTGATATAAATATAAGGAACGCACGTACCATTGCGGTAAATCTAACGTTGTCGAATCTCGAGCAGCCGCCCCTGTGTTTTAATTACATTGGAAGCCCTTCACGGGTAGTGATGCGAAATGGCATCTGCCTAACGCTTTCTAATTTGAATCCCAATTTAATATGGAAACTCCTCCTCCGGTACCAATACCAAGGGGATGATTTATATGGACAAAGACAGTAGAAACTCTAGAAATTAAGAATACACGGCACTTCTTGTAATTCGAAAATCTATCAGCGAACTAGCTCGCTTGAAAACTGTTTACCAACTATCTACTCACTAAAGAATATTTTCACCACACCGTCTTGAACTTGCATCACTTTCAATTTTTTCGAAGGCGTCATAATTTTTGAATAAAGTTCTTGCATAAATATATACGTTCCTTCTCTTATCATCTGTAGGGAAACCTACATTATTAACCAGTTCTTGTTTTGCCCGCCGCAGTGGTCTGTAAAGGTTATCGGATGTGCTGATCCTGTTATGTGTAATGAAGACAGATGCTTTAATAGTACACTGGCAATTTCTTCGCTACTACGTTTAGCAGTGGCTCTTATGTCCACGTATATATTGTTGCCTGATCTGTTACACTTATATTCATGAATTCCTAAGTTATACGCCCATGACTTCCTAAGATAGAAGGCCAGCCCTACAGAAAATGAGGGGATAGGCAATTTTCGTGGAAGATTAAATGAAATTCGGGCATTTTTTTATTTATTGGACTAAATTTACCTCATTATTTAGATTATTATACATAGCTTCTGCCCTTTTACTATGTAGCTGTAGTTTAGTCATTAATTCTGTTACTTTGTTTGCTTCTCACTATTACTTTTTATGCCATTTTCCAATAAACCACATGTCTGGCATGTATAGTAGTAAGGCAAGGGGGCTTCTACAACGGAAGTGACGTCAGCAGATGGCCGCCAGAGTGTCTGAAGGGGCATAACCGTAGGTGTTAAGGTGGGGTGAAGTCCTCTATGCAGAAATGGAGCCCCGGACTCTGCCCCCGCTGTAGACATGGACCCCAATATTGCCGCTGAGTTTGTTGAGGGGCGCAGCACCAGGTGCCTGCTCAACCACGTGGTGGGCGCTTAAGTCACATGACAAGATGGCCACTACGGCATGGGGCCCAATATCGCCACCGAGTTGGTGGAGGACGAAGCCGTAGATGTCGAAAGGGGCCAAGCTCTAGTGATAAGATGGCGTCGAACCTGTTGCCAACCTAAATCTAGTTCCAAAATGGCGGCGGCGGTAGATTCAAATTTGAATTTTCCCCGCCATTTCTAGCAATTCAAATTTCACCGCGTCGTTACTCGCGCGCCATCTATGAGTGTGGCAACTAAGTTCATATTAAAGGTTAGGTTTGCGACTTGACTATGCCCATCTATGAGCGTAGCGATGTACTTCATATTAAGGATTAGGTTTGACACTTAACTATATATCCTTTGCCGGAGCGCAGAAACGTACTTATGCTACTCTAAATAAAATTAAGCATTATATCAGAATAAAATGCGCTTTTACTTAAAATTAACAGATATGGCAGGCGGACGAGAAGTTTACAAAGGGAACCGTATGCGAGGACGTTATATATGAAGTCGGCGACTCTCTAGCTGTTTGCGTTTCAAAACTAGAGAAGGAGCAGAGATATCGCAGGCGGTCAAGAAGTTTACAAAGGAAACTGTATGCGAAGACGTTAAATTTGAAGTCGGAGGCTCTCTAGCTGTTTCCTTTTCCGAACTAGAGAAGGAGCAGAGATATCGCAGGCGGTCAAGAAATTTACAAAGGAAACGGCATGCGAAGACGATAAAATTGAAGTCGGCCGCTCTCTAGCTGTTTGCGTTTCCTAACTAGAGAAGGAGCAGGCATATCGCAGGCGGTCGAGAAGTTTACAAAGGAAACCGTATGCGAAGACGTTAAATTTGAAGTCGGCAGCTCTCTAACTGTTTGCGTTTCCTAAATAGAGAAGGAGCAGAAATATCGCAAGTAGTCAACAAGTTTAAAATGTGACAAGATGGCTGCCAAAGAATGGGGCTCAAGATGGCGCCTGAAGAATGGGGCACAGCGCTAGGTACGTAGTTTAAGTAGTTTATCGCATTCTTCAAATTTCTTAATGCTTAAGTAATAAATTTTATTTTAAAAATGAAACTGCTAGTTCAACAGAAAATTTTATACAAGATTGAACCTGTGTTTCAGGCTTAAAGTTATTTTAATAAAAACACAGAAATGGTGTCATACCACCTCTACCTTAAATTCAAAAAATGTCCTTATTCGTAAAAGCCTTTGTAAAAATTAATATAT
>JAHWXV010155383.1:0-10010 GCA_024586415.1 Phrixothrix hirtus
TCTGGCGAGCGCGGTGCCCAAGGTAATGGCCCGCTTCGCCCAATCCACCTACCAGGAAATGTTTCATTAAGATATCTGCGTACTGCAGCACTAAAATGGGATGGAGCGCCATCTTGCAGAAGCCACACATTCAGCCTTGTTTGTATAGCAACGTTTTCTAACAAACCAGGTAGTGCATTTCTAAGAAAATTTAAATAAACTTCTAAATTTAGTGATTCATCAAAGAAATGAGGTCCTATCAGCTCATCCCCTATAATTCCAGCCTATGTATTTAAAGAAAACCGCCGCTGATGATAGTTTTCGACAGTGGCATGTGGATTGTCATAAGCCCATTGATGACTATTACGAAAATTAACAATGCCATTTCATGTAAATGCCGCTTCGTCTGTAAATAATATGACATCAACAAACTAATAGTTGTCTTGGTATTTTTGCAAAATACTGTTACACATATTCAGCCGTAACTGAGAATCACCCTCATAAAGCACTGAACTTTTTGGACATGAAATGGAGAAAGAAGCTCTTCAGCAGAAATTCTCAAATAGTAGAAGAGACAATGCCTTCTTCGGAAGCTATTTTTCTTGTGCTTGTGCTAGGATTTGCCTCTACAAGTTCAAGTATTGTCTTCCCTCTCTACAGTTCTTCTGTAACTTGGTCTGCCTCTGTCGTGATGACTGTTATTAAATGATCCTACCTCACCAAGTCTTCTATGAACATGTATAAATGTTTGGGCATGCGGGGCATTTCTATCAGGATAGGTTTCCATGTAAAATCGTCGTGCCTGTTCTGCATTTCCGTTCGCTCTTCCTTAACAGAAATGCATATCACGGTACTCTGTATTTGAATAATGGTTCATTTTGGAATAAGCTTAGTTTTTCATTTAGTTTCGTTTAAACAAACATTTACTATTTCTACTTGTAATTAAACTAGCATTAGCTGTCAAAATTCATAACATTAGATTTATGGCAACTTGATTTTTGAATGCAAATTAAACAAGGTATAAAGTGATGAAAATTTTGAAGCCGATTTGTGACTAACCGGTGAGACTTATCGACTTCAACAAAGAGTGCATTACCTTTAAAGCTTTTTATTGCCTTTAAAATGATGTATTTTTTATTACATTATGTGTCAAAATAAAAAAGTTACGAAAAAAATAAATTTTGCAGTTTAGGTAAACTGCCCTCTAACGGTATTCAAAGGAATTATTTTTACCCTACAATTATTTCATATATCGAGCTTAGTTTATGTGCTAAGTAAAAACTTAATTGATAAAAGTTTAAGATAACTAGAGCAAAAAATAAATGTTAAAATTCTCCCTTTGCACCCTCGCATCTTGGTAACCATGGAGATTTCGACATTTTCACAAATGACTTACCCATATTATTTTTTGATGTAGAATTAGCCCTCAAAATTTCCTGACGCATTTTCCGAACACCCTGTATAAATAACTTGTTTGTACACAAATAAAAGATTTTGTTTTATAAAATGTTCATGTTACTAAAACTTTTTCCGATGAAAAATGTTACAAAACTATAATAATCAATTATATGCCCAAAATAATATTATAAATTACACTCACCAATTGTATTCATCATGACATGTAGTGGGTTTATTATTTAATATATCAAATAATGAAAGAACAGAAGTCTGCCCATAATATTTTATTTATTAAGAAATCGGAGATTAAAAGCTGAAATCAATCGTACGATTAATTAGAGCTTCTTAGAGGTGTTGTAGCTGCACTAGATTATTTAATATTTCAGCTATATGTATAATATAATAAGCCATCAATAGCTGCTTAAGCTACAATAATATAATATTATGGACCTAATGTACAATTAAAAATGCTTACTAGGCCTATGTGAGAATTGAATTATTAGTAAGTTGTATAAAAGAAAAATTCTCTGATAAGCATTTTTAATTTTAGTATATATTAGGGCCATAACATTACATTCTTGAAGCTTGCCTATCTGATCATGGCTTATTATGCTATATTAATGTAATGCAATTGCAACATATCTAAGCTCTAATCAATCGTATGATTAATTTTAGCTTTTCATCTCCGATTTCTCATTAAATAAAATAGTGTGGTTAGACTTCTTTCTTTATCTGAAATATTGTGACGTTTCCCGTGAAACCGTAGTAATATTGCGAAACCCGATCTAATGGAATTCCGAGAATTCACGAGTATTTGCTATATTAGTGATTCTGGAAGTCTAATAATTATGACTTCATTAAAGACACAACAAACTTTAAGAATACGTCAAATAAATACCGCGCGCGAGTGTATAGCTTTAAATTATTTTCAAACTAAAGAATTGCTTAAATAATATTTGGTCCATCGACAGCTCTTCCAGACTCAGTCGATGAACCAATAAAATCTGGTATAAAATAAGCTATAAGTTAATTAGTAAAAATTGCGCAACATGACGCAACAAATAAATTACCGTTTACTGTCTGAAATTAATCCATATTTCAATGATAACCGAAACAATTAACATAACAGTAATCTCAGATAATTTAAATATTAATAAAGAATAGTAATTAAATAGTATTACGCAACATTGCGTTATGTCATGCAATAATTTGTTTAAAGCAAATGTATTTGTTATCCGAATTGATTAGTCAGCAGACAGAGAAAACCGTTGAAATCTATATTCGCTGGAAGAATGAGAATATGAATTTAACTATAAATAAGATGCTTTTGCGAAACGAAAGACAGTCTTTGTGTGAGACTCAATGCGGGATATTGCTCCGTGCATATCAATGCTAAACCGTAACAGCTTTTCTTCTATACAGTCAAGATATTTTGTTTTTAAATTTTGCAGTGATCTTTGCGTGACGTCTGGTGGACTTGCCAAGGCTGCGAAAAATCCTGAGTAGCGTTCAAATTAATAATCCGTTAAAAAGCGGCGTATACCAGAGATCTAATTATATACGTTCAGATTCTAGACCACCGTTCTATCCCGAGCTGCTCTGTAACGAGGACAGACCGAAGTATAGAATAACATAACACCAGGGGTCCTCTGACCGTGCGTCCCTGCAACAGAACCGATCTTGGGTTAACCATAAACATGTAACTGTTCGTTCCCGACGTCAAGAGCCTGTCAGAGTCGTTGTGCATTGAGTGGTACTGATAGCGGAGGCACAATTACCCTGTACTAAGATTACCTGTCACATAAAACGTCGTGTCATCTGCAGGCGAGTTGCTATGTAACGACCTCCAAACGACGCCAGACCCCGCGACGCTTAGCGATACTGAGTGGCAAGAAAGGTCGTGAGTACACGCTAACGCTGTCGTACCAAATATCCGTCCTTGATTATGCCCGCCACAAGTGACGCATCCATGCCTAGGTCTCGAGGTATATTGCCGACGTTCATGTTTAAATGTAACAGGAGCGCAGATTTGGACAAAGACAGCGTCGATATCTTGCAACGTCGTCGCGATGATTCTAAAGATTGACAGCCGCATAGAATTCACACAAAAGCTGACTTTTCGTATATTCATAATCGATTGTAAATAATCCACTTTGTTTTTGCGCTGCCAAAATACCGTTTGAATTTTCATTTGATTCACATAAATGAACTGTTTTAATTTTTGTTTGATTTATGTAAATAAACTTCTAATTTCCATTTAATTTGTATAAATAAATTATTATTACTACTATTCTATTTAATGCCGCCGGAAACCAAAATGATTGTCAAATAAATATCACCGAAGTTCGTTTCGTGACCGAAGTCAAAGCAACGTAATTTTAACAAATGATATTCCTCGATGGATAACTATTTCTCAGGTATTCCGACTACAAAACCAGACGATCTAAGTCATTCCCGTCGCGCAGACATCCCAAAAGCAGTACCAGAACCCGGCCATGACGATTAAGCTATCCCACTGCAGAATATAAATTCTTCCCGGTACACCTTTCATTCCAAACTGCAACGTCACAATATTACAATCAATAATTCATAATCAATTATCTTCGCCTAAGTATTACAATTTGTTGCAATATTGGTCGTATAAAAGCGGCTATTTTGACACTCGGCTAGCACAATTTGTAAATTCAGTTCAGTACACCCTCGTCAAAGTGTCACAAATGTAATCAACCAGTAATTATACGCTTTTCATGGTGTGTAAAGTTCTTTAGTATTAATTAAAGAATATCACCAACACGGAGATGACTTAATGGAACCATAGTCATTGTATTTTATATATTACTAATATAATTAATGGCAAGTGGCACATATGTAGATATATAATCTACAAGCAATATTATCATTGGATGGTTCCTCCCAAGCAGCATTTTTAGTTATTGATACGTATTAGCAACTCCTAAGTTAATTCAAGATGTTTGGTTACTATCCATTTCAACTATCGTAAAACGTTTCTATAACGTATATGTCACTAAAATGGGGAATAGCATTTACGTATATATAAGTTGTTTATCACCGTTGCAATTACGTTTCTCTAACTAGAGAGTTACGTGTCAATTCCGTTATAGTTTAGTCGCTAAAACTTGTAATTACTTTTCCCCCTTTTAATAATGTTGTTTCTATCTTACTCAAGTAACTTTGTAAAGCATATTATATTGCTATCGTTTTCTAAAGAACTTTTTCATGAGGAATCTAGTAAACAGTAAATATGGATAAATACGTCTCTAGAAATCGAGAAAATATAATACGTGCGTAACATGTACAATAGTCCTAAAATAAAAGCTATTGCTTGTTTATTGATAAATGTGTACGCTCACCTCGTGAAATATTAATATTTATAAAAATAAACATTTCAAAATTTATATAAAAAAAAACATTGAGATATTCGAAGTGAAAATATACAACATATTTTCACGTAAGTTGTAAATATAATGCATCTGAAGTAAAAATAAATAAACTATTAACTAAATAATTTAAACAAAATGGCTTTATTCATTGATTAGTATCAGTAATTTCGATAAAATATGGCGATGTTCATATAAATACTTTGACGTTAAATTGTTTGGTTATTTTAGCGTTATTGGAACTTGTGTTTCAACTAGCAAGGCATTGGATTTGTAGTCGTGAACAATAGCAACTAAAACGTTACAAAAACTTGAGAAATGACTTGTAAGAAGCTACTTCTTCAAGGTACTAATTAAGTATTTAAAGGTAGCTATTATTACTTACATTTTTACTATAAAGTTGACATTTCTTAAGCGTAATTATGAATTTTTTTTTGTTACGTTGCAGGTACTTCTAATACTACTGAAACGTATAACACTAGTTAGTAATTATAAATTGTAAATATTAAGATATTTTGACCGATAAAATAGTGAATCAGGTAATTTTCACGTTCAAATAGAAATATATGTAACAGTTCGGTAATATTTACTGCAGTAAAGTAAATATAACTCAATGCCCGTTATAATTACTTAAATTGCTACTTGGGCTTACGTTAGAAAAATGAAATATTTACAATTCTTTGCATTTCAAATGCTTTTTGAATAGACAAACACAAACCAATATTTACCAAAACCTTACGGGGCAATCACTCCCGCCCGTAGAGGTAACTAGTTACAGTGTCTACAATTTTTAGCCATACTAGTTTGGTACCAACCCTCATCAAGCAGTGAAATACACGTCAACCAGTTTTTGTCCGAATATAATACTACTTTAAAGCAGTATATCTCAAAAGGTATTGGTTTTTAAAGTCATGTTTATTAAAACTTTATTTCGTATCTCGTCATGTACTATAACCACAAGCCGTTTGTTACCTCTTTTTAACATCCTGTATGAAGGAGTATGTTACCCATTCACAAACGGCTATAAATATACTTGAGTTCACCGGAATAGTAAAAATATTCATAGAAGCAGTCAAATGTGTTTTAATGGTTTAGGAAGGTTAAAGGATTGAATGATGAAAATGCAAAAACACGCACTGCATTTTAACCTTTTTTTGTCAATTTTAAAATCACTTAAGTATAGTTCTCACCCTCAACGTAAGATATGGGCATGGAAAAAAATTATGTTTCAGTTTCGCGTGAAGTTGAACATTTTAGCGTTTGTTTTATTTGAATCAGATTACTGCCTCTAGATCAAACTATGGCGAAACACAGGTCAATTTTACCCCTTGAAACCGTTTGTTAAACACTAAAAACAGTGAGTAAGCGTCACTTATTTTTTAGTGAGAAGATACTTAAAATCGGCGTTGTTTGTGAGTACCGAATTAAACTTTTGGTAACTGAATTTTGTATAATTTAATTTTGCATTTATACTAAATATCTGTGGAGCATCTGTAAGATTTTATATCACATTTCAATGTGATTTAGTATTTGCTTGGAATTACTTGTGTTTTGATTCATACTAATTTATCCTACAAATGTTTCATTCAAACAATATCGAAAGTTATCCTTTTAGTTTTTTTATTTATAGGATTCACATAAAAGGCAATTAAACTACTTTTTACGTAATGAAAATCGGTTACCTACACGCTACAAAATATTGAAACCAGAACGACCAAATACGTTCATTTTAATTAAAATACATCACTTGATGGCACGATTTCTTCTGTCAAGCGCTAAGTATAATAAATTTTAAAAGTAAGAATTATTGAATAAAATATTAAAGCTTTCAAATGCAATCAACGTTAGAACTTACCTCATATATATAAATAGTTGTTTATATTATTTGTTACTTATGTCCATAAAGGCACTAGCCGATTCCTTACAAACAATGATGTTAATTGTCTTATAAAACCAGAGCACTAAATACCACTTGTGCTTGTGCTCAATCACTAAATACCACTGCAGATAATAATATTCAACAACACAAAATATGCATTAAACTTTCTGTTCACATCTTTAAATTGTTCCCAATTATTCTTTTCCTCAAACTGCTGCTATCGATACAACCTCGAAACTACACGATCCTATAGCGAATACAAATGCAAGTTTTCTGATAGAAGTAGGTCCCTTTCTAAGCAAGAAATAAAGGAACGAGTTCTTCGTAACTGTAAACTTCATAACTTGCTACACGTGGATTGGTGGTGTAATTGCGGAATACGATTTAAAAGAGAAACCGATTCCTGCCTATAAAAAATATATTTGCAACTTTGCATTATAAACTCCTGTTTCCTCAATTTTATATAGCAACAAACCTTTTTGAATTTGAGACATACAACATACAAAAAGGTCATTGCAATTAACAGTCAGTTAGGTTTCCGGATTAAACGCTACTTGAATTTTATATATGTATGTATATAATTGCCCTGTTTAAGTACGTAGACCCACTAGAAACAGGTTTTATATATTTTATTTGATTTATATTAATTTTCAAAATTTACTTTTAACTTGCACTTTTATAAACTGATGTTTTTACATTAGTTACGAAAAGAGCGCAATAAAGGTTAAGATAATTTCCGCTTCCAGTTCCTTGTATTCACTTTTTAATAGACGAGAGAATTTGGTATTCCTCTGCGCAAAAGTGAAGGTTTCACTATTATTTAATATTAATAGATCCGATTATTGTTATTATTACAAATGTTTTTTCAAAATATTGGGTAACAAGTATTCGAACTCCTTTGATTTATTTCAAAGCTTTATAGCTGGTATTTCTAGTTCAAATGAATAAAACCTGTTGAGCCAATTGGATCCAAAATTTACTAAATATGTGATTTACTTAAAGATGAAAACGGTTTATAGATTCTGTAACATTTATTAACTGGAGACCAAATTGTTTATTTAATTCTTATAAAACTTTTATTTTTTATTAGAAACTCTTTCTCATACTTTACTAATTTGTTTACAGTTTCTGTGACCTTTTAGAATTTTAGTTACTTACAAATATAAACTTTTATATACACTGATTGGAATTCCATAAATACTTAGTTGTTTTGTTTAACTCACTTATTTGTCTGCGGTGTACTATGCTTCAGACATCCGGTGCCTGTTTTCGTCTGCCCCTTTGTAATTTTCGATACTAGCTGTGTAGACTGATTGAAAGCATCCATGTTTAGATATTAACATTAAATTTCATCAGCCTCAATTAGAGCTACAAATTATGGAGCTCCTTATTAAAAATAAATTAGCTGAGGATTTCTTATACCTTCTTAAATATTATTTGTAATCGTTGCCTATTTTACTATAACGATTTATGCGATTGTGCATATTACCTAAAAATGGTAATCTTTTTTGTTTCTTTTGTTTTTACTTCCTTCCAATCCAATGCTGAGAACCGAAGTGGTCCTATACAAAGGCTCGTAATTAGTACCCCCACTTAAAGAGAGCGGGAGGTGACCTTGGTTGGTTTCGCGTAATCTGACACTCCAATTGTCTTAATTCAGAATTGCTTTTTGGATTAGGCCTGGCAATATCTTGGTCAGAATCCTTTTCTATCATGGCCTCTAGCTTGTTTGGCATTTCCTCGTTTCCTTCTTTTGGCTTTTGCTTTTGGGTGATTGCCGCGTAGGTCACGCCTTCTCTTCTAGTTGGGCTTTTGTCCCTTGGGTGCCTCCTTGTGTTCATGTTCTTCGGATTTGCTGGGTTGGCTGGGCAAGTTCGGGAGCATGCAGCGTGTTCCCCATCGCAGTTAGCACATTTTGGTTTTGATTCTGTTGACTTCTCGCACTCGTATATCGGGTGAAGTTGGACAGTGCATCTATAGGACACGTGACCAAATGCCTGACAGCGATAGCACTGCTCTGGTGTTGCTGGCTTTCTTTTCTCTTTTATGAAGACAATTATGTGCAGAATTTGTCTGACCTCCTTGATTTTGGTCCTCCCGATGTTTAGTTGCTGATTACTAATATCAGTGACAGATCCTCCTTTCTTCTTTTCAATCTTAATATTTTCTTGAAATGGAATCCCTGTATAATTAGCTCCTCTTCCACTTGATCTAGGGGGATTGATGCCAGTATTACTCTGATTACTTTTCTAATCTGCCCCTCTTCCTGCAGCTGAAAGTAGTGTCATGGTATGTTGTTCGTTTTTATGATTAATAATAGCATTCCAAGATTAGTTGTATCCTTAGTAAAGATTCTCATGTCGTCCTTTGCATTTATCACTTTGAGGAAGGTAATGTTACTATCTTCCGCAGTTTCTCTCACCTCCAAATAGTTGTCTCTGTTTGAGAGCACACTATAGGTGGTGGACATCTGATATTGGCTTGTTTATCTTGGCTTACCGTGCCCATCGTTGTGGACTCGTTTAGTCTTATGTGTTTGGGTATGTAGCTTACATCTTCTGAAGAGGTGTGCGCTTCTGATTCTTCTTTTTGATTTACGCTTAACTCATTTCTATTTCTGGTTTCTCGCTCCTCCATTGTTACCATGGGGGACTCTTCTCTTTCTTCCTGTGTAGTCTTTGGTTTCCCTTTCTTCCTTTTCCTTGTTTTCCTAGCAGTTGACTGGAAAGTTTCCTCCCCAGGCTCTTCCCACGTTTCTTCTATGTTACTTCTTTCTCGATCTTGTTCTTCGAGAACTTCCACTTCTTCTATTAGGCTGTTTATGACTGCTACACCTTGTTCTATTACTTCCTGGCATTCCTTCATTTTTTCTTTAATTTTTAGGATTTTATCCTCTAGGACTGGATCTTCATTTTCTACTTCCATATTATTGGTGTTCAATGGTGTTTATGGCTTTAAAATTTCTTTTTTCTTGTTATTTCTGAAATTCGGATAGAACCCTTGGTTATTCTTCATATATATTATTGATCCCGACCCACCCACACGAATGTGAGGGACCTAAGGTTCAATAATTTATACTATTAGAAACTAGTAATTAAGTGTCACAAACCTCGTTACCTACTAATCTCGTTCACACTTCCATTTTTCACTTGACCACCGATCTAACCTCACAATACGTATGTTTTGCTTCTTTGCTTTCCCAAGCGCGACCCGAGCTCGTAATCTTGTTTGTACTTAACTAATTATGAATATCTAATTTAATTTGCATCGATATACTACGATTCGATAACCTATATAACAACATTTAGCCCATACTGTATATATATATATATATATATATATATATATATATATAC
>JAHWXV010155387.1:0-13486 GCA_024586415.1 Phrixothrix hirtus
TAAAGTTTTGTTTTACATAGTTTTGAAGATCAAATCAGGTAGGTGGCGTCCCTCATTCTCCATACACTGAGTAAACCGATTTCTGGCGTTTGTCATGACTTTTACGAGCATAGCAGGCGGTATGTTGGCAATTTCTTCCTGGACTTTGGTCTTCTTGTTTGTTGATGGATCCACACAAATGATAATGGGCTTTATCACTAAAAAAAACAATAGCGTCCGCAGGAACGACTTCGATATGAACCTCACACGCGTTCCTCCGAGACTGGAACTCACGTTCAGAAAGTTCCTGCACAATCGCTATCTTGTAAGGATGGAAATGAAGATCATCATGAAGAATTCTCCTCACAGAACGATCGGAAAGTCCAAGGGTAGGCGCATGTTTGCGCGCAGAACGCCGTGGTGATTGCAACATTGAAGCTCTCACTGCCTCAATGTTCTCAGCTGATCTAATGGGCCGAGGGGCTCCAGTTCTTTGTCTTGTCACACTTGCAGTTTGTCTGAACGTAGTGACCCACGTAATAATTGATTTCTGGTCCAGGACAGGGGCCACCGGGGCTAAATTAAAGCGATTCCGAAAGGCGCGCTGGGTTGCGATCACAGAACTTCCGCTCGAAAAGTAGGCCTAAACAGTAAAAGCACGCTCCTCACCACTGTTCCAATGCATGATGGCGACTGAACTGTGTCGGGATACAACTTTATAGTTCCGCCTCTCGAACGAGACCACTAGCGCTCCGCTACGACATCAACCTACTGAATGGCGCGCATTCCAAAAAAGGAAGTTATGCTGCCGCACCCTGTATTAATTATGTTTACAACTTTAATAACTAATATTAAATTGTATTTATTTACATATTTTAAATTATTCTTTTCATTTCTTAAAACCCTTTAATAATTAATTTATTTTTAATTAATAAAAGTTTGTATATTTTTTATTATTATTGGTTTATTAATTTTATTTACTTATACATATGACGTTTTACCAATTTTTACAATTTTGGTTGATTTCCCGTGTTAACAATTTGAATATAAACATTAAATTTGAATCTGGTAATCAAAGTAAGAGTTGGGGCGGATAGTTAGAAAATAAGCAAGTGTGTGAACGCCAACATCTTATATGAAACGATCATATAAATAAAAATTGATTCCTTTATTTTACCACAGTGTAAATAAGACGAACCAATAATAATTGCAAATAGTAGGAATTAATAACGCCATTATAATTAACAAAGTCAACACCGTGTAATTAGTTTATATTACAAGATATTTTGCAATTTAAATGTAAAAGTAACCATAAAAATTGAGTTTGGATCGTTTAATTAAAATGTAATTAAGGAATAATCTAAATAAACCTATTAATAGTTAAAAAAATAATATATGTTTAATTATTAAATATTGTGTAAAGTTTCAAAGTGTTAGGCAAGTAAAATATCTAGGCCATGCTACTTTATAATTATCAAGAATGATACGAAGAAAGATAAAGGCAAGGTAAAACCCGCATTCGCCGAAGAAAGAAAAAATGCATCAGAATGGCATTAATAGACAGAAATTGTGCAGTAAACGGTGGTCCATTTTGAGACTCCGATCCCATCGTTAATCTGAGTGCCAATATTGTTTTTAACTTTCATTATTACCGTAGCCTGTCCGAATGGTAAAGCATTTTGATATACTAAACCTAGCGATCCTCGCAGTGTATTTTGTTAATCTACCATCGTCATAACCTTCATACCAGCGATCTGGACGCAGTTCTAGGTATGCAGCCCTAAGCAACCGAGAATAATTCTCTTAAAGAAACGCTATTACGCCGAATCAGATTGTAGTAGTCTCAGTAACGTGACTAATTCGACATCCTACGTCGAAATACATATTTATCCCGAGTTGCATCCGTAGTAAGGGTAATATCCGTTACCGATCACACTGCATGTAAAGTTCCATAGAGCTACAAAAATAATGTCACATAAAATTAATAGTCAACGAAAGTTGCTGGCTTATACATATATGATGTTTGTGGCGCACAGCAAGGCAGTGACACAACTTATTTATGTAAGTTGTGCCACTGCCTTGCTGTGCGCCACGAACATCATATCGGCTATTGATAGTAATCTGCTAACAGTTGTCATACTATTGAATTATTCAAAGGTTTTTGATACTATTAATCATAAGCTGTAGATTGTCATATTGCATTTCATTGCTTTGATCATGACGCTGTTGCTGTAGTGAAAAGGTATTGAAGAAATAGAAATGTAGCGGTTATCTTAAATCACACCAAGTCATATTTACTTCCAGTTCTAGCTGGTGTACCCCAAGGTTCAATCCTTGAACCTATGCTGTTATTATACGTACTAGCAATATACTCAGTGGCATATAAATTGCGACACCAAGAAGGGATTGGAATTTCCGGATGAAATTTGGTAGGAATATTCACCTATGTTATAGTAATAAATGATCAAAATTTGGGAGGAAAATCTTTATTAGTTAAAGAAAATTTTATAATAATTGTTAATAATTTGCGGTGCGGCTTCTCTGATTTACACATTCATTTACACGCCGACCCATTGATTGAACAAGGTGGTGTATCTCGTCTTGGGGTATTGTCTGCCATACAAGTTGCGCCTCAAGCTTCAAGGTCTCCAAAGTGAAAGAACGACGTTGCAAATTTCGCAACTTTCTTCCCATCATGTCCCATACATGTTCAATAGGAGAAAGATCAGGAGATCTTGAAGGCAATGGCTAAAGATGAATCTGGGCCTGCTCAAAGAATGTCAAGTAAAACCTTGCTACACATGGACGTGCATTATCTTGCTCGAATAATGGATCTTCGAACTCTAAGTATGCCAGTAGATGTGTTCCACCACCTCCGAAATGTACCGTTGTGATGTTATATTGCCTCGAATGAACATCAAGGGAGACATACTGCTATAAGAAATCGCACCCCATGTGCAGTGTACATGCCTCTCAGCCGTATATTGAAGATTCCGTCGTTCACCCCGTCTCCATTTGCCTCTCATACGACCATCGTGTATTCCTAAATAAAATCTAGATTCGTCACTAAAAACCACACGACGCCATTCAAAATTTCAATGAGATCGTTCAATGCACGATTGTAACCGTTGCTGGCATTGTTAGGGAAGCACAAGTTGCGGACGATATGATGTTAACCCAAAACTTCGGCTTCGAGGATAAACTGTTCTAAGGGTTACAAGACCACCTTCTTCACCAAACCATTGGTCACCAACTGCCCGAGTAGAGAAAAATTGTTCTCTAAATACTGGTTTCCTTAAGTGACGATCTTGACTCTCATTCGTTCTTCATGAAGCCCCGGTTGCTATGCTTCAAACCATGTACGACACATTCGTATTATAGTAACCGATTTCGATTTACAGGGTTAGCAATTTTCCCAAATGAAAAACCAGCTTCGCGCAAACTAATAATTCGACCTCTGACAAATTCGCTTAATTGACGGTAATATCCTCGTTACCGTACTCTAGGCATGATCAAACAAACAAAATACGTTAACAAAAGAACAACAACCAAATTAATGTTAATTAACAATGAGAAAGAACAATAAATCGTACGAAAAACCCAGACCGAAAAAGTTAGAAAAAAAATTAAGAAACTGTCAAATGTGACGTTATCACATTACCACTTGATCTCAAAAGTTAATCAACTATTATTTAACGTCAGCCCAACAGATCTACCAACTTTGATTAAGAAATTCCTACTCCTTCTTGGTGTTGCAATTTCTATGTCACTGAGTATATATACATGATAGAAGTATTGTAAATATATTCTGTATACCGACGACACATAGTTGCTATTTAGTTTTGATCCTAAACACGTTGATGTTTCTTTAAAATCAGTCAATGACAACATTTACAGACATGTAAAGTCATCGGAAGTTCACAATTTAAAAATTAATGCAAATAAAACGGTAATCATGCTATTTGATAAAGATAAAGTAAAAGATCATACAAAAATAATATTATCACTGGACTAAAGCCTCTAATTTAATAATATCTGATACAGCAAGAAATTTGGGAATAACTATTGACGTTAAGCTTAGATACAAAAACTTTTTTAAACCTTATATTGATATATAATCAACAGTCGATATTAAATCGCAATATCAATGTTATGCTCTGTGAAGCATTAATTCTATTACATTTTAACTATTGTGATTAAGTATATAGGCCATGCCTGGACAGATGCACGGTAAAACATACAAATAATTCAAAATTCTTGCGTAAGAATGGTGCCATAAGCATTTAGGGTTGAATTGGCTCAACATGCATAACAGAGGTTTTTTTTCGTGTTGCTTGCTTGTATCATAGTATTATTACCACTCAAATACCTACGTATCTCTAGAACAAAATACAATTTTCTTCTTATATCCATGATTTAAATTTCAGAAATATATAGTTAATTTATATGGCATTACATCGTTCTCAATTGTATAAGAAATCCTTTTCATACAATTTTGCAAAGGTTTGCAATCCTCTAAGAACGATTTTAAATATGTCACCTTCAAGATTTAAATATCGTCTCCAATGTCTTTTATTAAGCAAATAATAACACATAGAAATTATAAAATTATTAGGATACTTAATTGTTATCTTTTTTACTTATTTTTACATAACATTATTTTTAATTTGCATATTTATGTTACCCCTAACTCGTTATAGTCCGGTTAATATTAATTTATTTCGTATACTAAAAGCAGAATTGAGTAGAACAGATAGCTAATTTTAGCAAATCTGAACTCCATCCTCTTGGACATAAATGGAGAGGTTAATAGAAATAATTACCAGCTTTTAACAATAATTTGTAAATATCCATTTTATGTTCAAAAAAGGTACTTTTATTATTATTATTATAATCCCATTTAGTGAATTGCTAGTGAGGAAAGAAAGTTAAACACGAGATACACACACCTAATATGTAAACAGATGCAGCCATAATAAAAATATAAATTTTACAAAGAAGGCATTCTGTTAAAGGAAGTTTTATCAGAAAAATGAAAGAACGTTAATTTGAAGTGACGTGACGTTTAATAGTTCATGTGTGATAAATTGTATTACCAAGCAACATATATTTCAAGGATCAAAATTATATCTACCCTATAACTGCTCTAACAGGTTTCGCAAATGTTGCTAACGTCCAAGATATTTGACATCTGGGTAGACGGTTAATAAGTGAGACTAAATCCCTTTTGGGGAAGACCCCGCAAAAGAATGTAACTGACGCATACTATATTAATGTATAAGGAAATCAACAACAAAAATCGTGGAAACACTCTGGATAATACCAAGAGCCCTTATTAGGATCTGCTAGGAATGATTTAAACAGATCCTTCTGCCCTTCCTTTTAGATCCTTTACCGTAACTTTACGCCAAGTTTAACGAAATGTAATTAATTATATTTTTAATAGCTAACATATGGTATCCATGGCGCTAATTCATATATTACAACGTCTATTATGGCTTGTTAATTAAAGTGTTTTAAAGATTTTTAAATTACAGAATCGAATTTATCCCATACCATTTACAAAAGTGGTTTATTCCTTAATCTAGATTTTCTACAATGAAATCAAACTAAAAAAAACTATGCTTCAAAATATTATTTATTGATAGAATTCTCGTTTGTGTTATATATGAAATGCGCTTGCCAAAAATCAACATTAGATTCACCTTAAATTAGTTAGCATTCAACAGGTACTTGAAACGTAATTAGTCTATTAGTTGTGTTTAATTACTTATAAGTTATCACTTGTGCCATTTTTATCAAGAATTTGTCTAGCATGTTCGTTCTTGTATACACATTTAAGGCTTAAATTATTTATTAGAATTAATATTAAATGGTAGAGTCCCCTCAAATCTCTTGATGGTGATGTAGATACCAAGTATGCGCATAATCGTTGCACCTTTCAGGATCTTCTGGAAATCACAACATTTTTATCGAATGGTATATAAATGCTCTTCAATAACGTCGATGTTTTTAGGTTAAAATTGTCCCTATTTGTGCTAATTCATGTATCAGGACTGGTATTTCCTCTACCCATGGGATTTGGCATGGACTCTAGTTACTAGCAGACGAGGTACCGCGCATCGTGCATGATATTTCCTCCGAACGAGTTTTGCTGTTTTATAAGTAAATGGCAGTATCCCCAATATTCTTTCTTACATTAAAAATCTACATGCCATATTAATCCATACTTTTTCAGTATACCACACATGGGCACCATTAAATTTCATTAAATCTTAGAGAACAAGAACTAGCTTTATTTGATGACATAGCTAAATCATGTTTTCCATAATTATGCCAACTGGAAATAAAGTGCGCAAAAAAGATAATTTTGTTGTAATTTTGGTGTACGCTGAAGAAGGTCAATTAATCTCTTCAATAATCATTTTTATTGTTAATTCATCATCAAATTAACGTAAACTTTTTAATGTTATCCTCATTAAATTTTTATAGACAGATTACTCTTACCACAGTTGTTTTAAGGCTGCCGCCATATTTCTAATTATATAAATCTTTTAATTTAATAATTAAATCAATGTAAATGTAAATGTGGACGTGTACAAAGGTGTGGGCGTTAACATTGATGTAGGCGTACTATGGACAAGGACATGGTCATAGACACGAGCATGGACAAGAAAATAAATAGGAATGTAAACCTAAACTAAATAAAAATATAATAAATAGAAATAATAACAATTGACAACAATATCATATTTTTGTTTTTAAGGCAACGCCATCTACATTCATCAGCTTTGGAACAAAGAGTGGTAAAATGACAAAATTGGAAATTACCTATACGAATTTGTTTCTACCAACCATTTTATTTCAACGATGTCTATAAATTATTTAAATTAAAGAAAAAGAATTGAACATTGTTCATGTGCGTTATATGTATTTAAACTTTCTTCAATTTTATTTAAGATTTTGTTCCTAGTGTTAGGATGTCATAAACGGTTAACTCTGTATCTAAAATTAATAATATAATTTTGTTAGGCAAATATATTAAAAGTGGGACAGTTATTGTGTAAAAGGATATTTAAAATTTTCTGTTAAAGATTTTGATATAAAAACTGAGTTTTGTATATAATCTATTAAATCTAAAATTTTTCGTTGCCATTTAAAATAAATTAATTAATTTTATAAAAATATTATAAAACAAATATTACGAAAACGAGTATATGTTACACCGAAGCCAAAATAGTGAAATTAGTTAACAAGTTTTAAATAAGAAAGATGAATATTCAAAAAAGTTTTAACTTTGAAAGGTTTTTAATTATTTTTCAGATCATATTTTCATTAATTTACTTATTAGTTTTTAAACTGGCCTTTTTTCATTTGTAAATTCAAAGTTAGTAATTTTAGAAATAATTTTGTACTTTACTAATTTGCATGATTAAGACCATTCTACCTGTATTAAATCTATTATGTATAGAAACCTCATTAAATAATATGGAACTATTCGATGTCTACCCTAGGGCAACTTTTTAATTTAATGTGGCATTTATATCAAACCTACATCAGTTACCAACTAAATTGCTTAGGAGTTAAGAAAAAACTATACATACCCATAGGTTGTTAGTAGAAATTAACTATTAAATAGCATCTAAAAATATGTTTTACATATAGTCCTTATATGAAAGCAATATTCATATTATTCAATCCTTATTTCTTTACCGTTGAATGAAATTACTTCAAAGATTTATAATGAATTTTTTGTTGTCTGAACAAGTTGATAATATTACCGCTCTGTTACATATAAAGATAAATATCGCGATATCATTTCATTACGCCCCATAATTCAAGGATTTTTGCACCATTTAAATCGCTTTAAACCTAATGATCGTTTCTATTAACAGACAAGGTAATTATTAAATTAATTAAAAGCTTCCTGTTTAAAAATTACTGCAAGTATTAAATTAATTTTAAATTATTTTTGATGTGCACTAAATTACTGGTTTTTATTAACCGAATGCGTTACTTCCATACTTTATAGGTACTTACATGCATATAACGTTGCAATTACATTCAAGCAGCAGTATTAATTTATACAATTTGGCTTTAGAAGAATTTTTTTAATTATATGCTAATTAGATTTAAAATCCTAAAAGTTGGCATAACAAAAAACTACTCAAACACTCAATTCTCGATTTAAACGCATCTTTGTGCATATAAGTATATAGTAATCAAACCTAACTTTTATCGACAATAAAATGTATTTAAAGCATTAAATTGATCCCGTAAAGAAGCTGAATGTTTTGAAAACGAGAGCTGATAGGGAAACATCTAAATTAAGACAACCCTTTATTTTTAAAGAGCTTTCTAGTGATGTGCATATCAATCTACAGGCGAACCATATAGGTGGAGGTTTCAGTGTAAAATTAAGTGCAGAATTTGTAACGGAGCGATTATGTCTTAATCAATTAAAAATTTAGTACCATATACGCCACATAGAAATTAGTAGTTTATAGGGTACCCTGCAATTCATAAACTTTACAGTAAGGCATAACATGAAAAATAATTTTACAGAAAGATCACAAAAACACTTTTTAATAATACATAGAAATTCACAATAATCGTTGAGAACACATATAACAGTCAAGACTTAGTAAGGCCTTCATTTTATATTCATTCTAAGTTAAATTTGGCAGTTTTTCTCATTGCAGAAAACTTTTATGTATATATTTTCAACGTGCTACAATATGCTTTCCCATTAAACATGTATAAAATACAGATATACTTCTTATACGGTTTTCTTAAGGTAGTTTTAGTTAATATATATTTACAAAAGTTACAATTAAAATATAAAAGTTTAAATTAAAACTAATAATCTGCTCGATAATGATGCTCTTCAAAACAATGCTTTAAAATAAACATTTTTGTAGCATGTACCGTTTATAACAGCAGTTGTCACTACATATAGCATATGTTGGTTGCGTAATAGAATTTTTTTTCTACAGTCGCTATAAAAGGTAGGCTTTTACGTTTTCTAATGTCACCGCAAAGTTGATGTTTTTGAGGAGTATCACTTTTCCGCTCTATAACGGAAAAGTGACTTTTTCGCTCACTATCAGATATGCAATGATTAAATGACATTTAAATTTATAATCAACACGGACGGCAATATTTAAAACATAGTTACTAGTCTTCCATGATAACGAATGAACAACTCATTTATTGTTATTTTATACTAAGTAAATATAGTTAAATAATTAGAATTTCAACGCAATAATGCATTTGTAGCAAAAATATTGTACACAAAGTGACAATGTCGCTCTTGACAGCTGTCTTGAGCGACATTATAGCATTTTGCGCTCTTAATACAGAAATTGCTGTTTTGAAAAAACTGTATTCTAGTGAATTAATAAAATAATCAGGTTGTTGATCCAGATATTAACTTTTATATTCACTGTATTTAAATAGCTAGTTGTATATTAAGAGAGCAAGGTGTAGGACCTTATCGTTCAAGCTAGCAAATTGACGCGCGACCCGCAGCGGAGCGCGGTGAGCTGTTGAGAATGACAATGTCAGTTTGCGTTCGAGTTATACACAATATTTTTTCTACAACCGCATTATTACTATCAAGTTCTAAATATTTAAATGTATTTAATAGTATTTAATTAGTATAAAATAACACTAAATTTGTTATCATGGAAGACTATACTATAAATTTCGTCGACTACACTTATTATAATTTTACATGTCATGTAGTTATGTCATATCTGATGTGGTGTTTTAGCGAGCGAAAAAGTTACTTTGCTGCTTTAGAGCGGAAAAGTGATTTCCTCAGAAAATATTAGAAAGCGTAAAAGCCTAGCTTTTATAGCAATTGTAGAAACGTTGTGATGATAACTAATTGTAAGTTAACGATTACATTTTTGTAATATTTTATTAAATCAAGATTATTATTGCTATGTAATATTATAATTAAGTCAGACAACAAAATTCATAAACACACAGAAACTGTAATGATACAGATACTTCAGGTGGTATCGTATAATTGATCGTTTCTTTTATTTATATGTGATATTTGCTATCGCATCAGAAAGTTGCCAATTCCATTAAGTGAGTAGTAAAAGGGGCTTTGAAGTAGTTTTAAGTCAAACCATATTTTGGAAGTATTTTTTAAAGTGTTTGGTTGTTAACATTTTACTTTTAGGTGTAATAAATATATACATTCTTTACAAAGGATAATGATTGTTACATTGTGGGACCTGGCACCTTTGCAGGTTTGCTTTGATCTAAAAATAGAGGTTAGTATAATTCATTTTAAGTAGATACATTAGATTAGATACTACAGCTATATGTTGTGGTTTACAGTGATTAAATAACTGCATCAACTGACTAGGACCTTGTTATACCAAGGTTTGACGTGAACGAAGTTGCAAATTCAAATCACTTTGTGTGGAATTAAAAAAATTGCTCTATTATTCACACGATTGCTTTAAATTTGAAAGATTGTTATTAGCCCTGTAATAAATTCGGCGAACTTATGCCAAGTAGTATATATCGAATCCTTTAATTCTTTAAAATCAGATATTTCTATTCAACCTTTCGTTAACGGAACCCATTGTCGAAAAGTTATTTTACGAGTTACATATTTCATACTGATCCAAGTGTATTGACTAATGAACGTGAATTTTTCTTATTATAAAGTTCAGTTACTACTAAAAAATTTTGCTTAACAATATTTAAGGTTTAAATACACATTTATTAGTATTTTTGTTTAATAGATATTTATTTGAACGTTTTATTATATTTTACAGAAGAAATTCGAAATTTTAGATTGTCTACAATCTTAACCTAGTAAATTAACAAATTGCTAACCTTATTCTAATTTAGGGGATAGAAGGCCAATTTATTTGATATATTATCCACAAATTCCATGTGCAATTGTCGGGCGATTCATGAAAATACATTTCAATTGAATATTAATCATTGTTTAATAAGTAACAGTATAAATAAGACTATTTTACTATATTAAATTAGGAAAATAAAAAGACTGACATTTTTCTATGCGTTAGACAGTGACGGATAAATGTGTGTTTGAATATCTCATTCAGATTATAATTAAGGGTAGAGTTTTTCTTATTTAGAACTACTGTAAAAACTATACAAATCTTTTCGCATTTTTTAAAGCAGTATAGCATCTATAATGACCTATAGCATATACCTTTGGTCTTCAAAAATTTTGGGTAAACATATAGGGTTGTTCTGAAATAGTTGTTGAAACTAAAATGGCCAACTCTACGTATTAGAAGAGACACATTTTTCAGATTATTAAATTCAATTAAGCCCTCTTTGAAAAATTTTACAGATAAAAATATTTTATGAACTGCCGACATTTGTCACAATTAATTGGTTAAGGACATTCAAGAGATGTAAGAATGTATTTGCTAATATCACAAATTAAAGTAACATATCAAATTGCATTAAGTTTACTTATTAATAAATGGAATGCCTGACTTGCTGTCACAAACAAATGACCTAACTTTCATTTGCAAGCGCTCTTAAAAAATTACATCCGGGAGTTGTATTGAAATCATAAGAGATAGTTTAATTTACAAACAAATAATTAATAATGATAAAATTTAAATTTAATAAAGTTGTTTCAAGATGGTTTTCGCAAAAGCATTGCGAATTGCGATTACCGTAAAGCACTAAAAGGTTATTTACTGGTCAAGAGAAGTATCTAACTTATTTTTCTTTTTAATATTTACAAAATTGAGTAATAAATAATGTCAAATTAACTACGTAAAGTTGAAAAACTTATAATTGTTTTGAATTTTATTCAAACTTTAACACAGGAATATTACGTATTTTTATTTTTTCAATAAAGCTTTTAGTTTAAAACAATGAAACCGTTCTTTGATAATTTTTATTTGTATAGAAAGCATTGGAAAAGTAAATAATTTTATTATCTACTTTGAAAACATACACAATTAAATCTAATTTAATAAATCTGAATGGAGTTTTTTATCAATTTCAATTGCATGGGTACCGTTAACCAAAAGTCGAATAGAAATATCTGATTTTAAAGAATTAAAGCATTCGATATGTATTACTTGGCTTAAGTTCACCGAAAATAAGTACATTTATTACAGGGCTAATAACAATCTTTCAAATTTAAAGCAATCGTGTGATAATATAGCAATTTTTTTAATTCCACACATAGTGATTTGAATTTGCAACTTCGTTCACGTTAATTGTACTTAGAGCAAATTATATCATTTGAATCTTTAAAATTTAAAAATCGCTTTTGAAAAAATTTAAAAGAAAATTGTGTTATAAGGTACCCACAGTTTGCACGGTGTTATTAATTTTTGGAACGCCCTGTATATTGCTTTCAATTTTCTGATAGCTATTTATAACAAAATATGTATTTATTAAAAATAATATTTGAATTAATTTAAATCCCCGAAACGCTGCTTTTTCCCGTCTCCTTCGTATAGCCGACTATTATCTTAAAATTCCCTATAGCAAAATTTGGCACTTTATTTAAAGGATATTTGGATTTAAAGCCCGGAAATTCCATCCTGCCTCTCTAGTATACTCCATTTGAATCCAAATATCATCTATTGCAAAATGTAGCATTTTATTTAAAATGATATTTGAATTATTGATATCGAAACCGCAGCTCTACCCAAAATCTTGTATAATCTACTATTACTCGTATCTGAATATTCCCTATTTTAAATAATTGAATTTAAATTTCGAAAACATCGCCGACCTCCGCCTTCTTTGTATAACCTGCTACCTTCCTTTTATATTTTTCTTTAAATTTGATCTTTTACTCCTTTTGTATGACCTTTGTAAGTACTTTTATCTGAACAAGAATAAATATTATTCTTGTTATTATTATTATTATTATTATATTGTTATTACTATTATTACTTGAATATTCCGTTTAAAAAAATATTTGACCTTCACATTTTATCCAACCCCATTTAGTTTGTCTTTTCTCGACCTTCCTTTATATAGGCCACTATTATCTGAACATACTCTATTAAACAAAATATTTGAACTTTAATTCCTAGAAGCACCATCTCCATTATCCCGCCACACTTTTCTCTAGGCAACGGCTTTTCTAAACGTGAAAGAATTTTAAGGATGAGTTTAACACGTGCGAGGATTATTTCGCAAAAACAAACTTCCTCGCTTTATAATATCAATTACTAATTAAATGTAATTTTAACTAAGATTTTCTGTAAAATTTATAGATTAGTTAATAAATTATTTTATTTGTCACTTCGCTATTATTTACTTATAATATATTGGCTATAAGATACATAAAGCGATTTATTATAGCCAGGCCATTATTAGCGGAAGTTATGCATATGAGACAGCTACAATGGCATATGAGGGAGTTATGATGATGAACGATGAACCTCTTGGCAGACGGTGCACCGAAGTATTCAAACCTCTTAACACCTTCATCCTGAACCGACCGTTACAGGCCCTGAAGTTTAAG
>JAHWXV010155400.1:0-10372 GCA_024586415.1 Phrixothrix hirtus
CAATTTATGAACGCGATGACATGTGTGACGTAACTGGTATTTTGCCATTTTTAGTGTTCATAACAGACAACAACCTAAAAACAGTTTTGACAGAAACATAAAAACTGTTGGATATTATTTGTACAACGCCCATGTCGACCGTCGAATGTGAACGACGCTTTTCAACCCTGAAACGCATTAAAACTTTTCTGAGAAGCACAATGTCAGAAGATGTGCTGAACGCATTGGCAGTCCTATCAATAGAAAAGAAGTTCGTCCAGTCTATCCTGAATTTTGACAACAAAGTCATTGACACCTTTTCCGGCTTGAAAAATAGGAGAATGGATTTTATGTACAAAAAATAGGTAAGATTTTACTTGTGCCCATACTCTTGCAGAACTCACGAGCCGACACTGCACATTATAGGTATCTAACTGCATTATAATAAAATTGCAAAGCGTAAAGAAGAAGAATAGGGTTGCATTACTGTTAGAAAAACTTCAGATATGCGTAAAGTATGTAAATACACTGCGACGCTGCGATACGTATTATGCGCAGCCAGATGCTTTGCATGAATGTGCAAACTTCACAATCCTACAACAGATGTCAACTTCTTTAAAGACATGTGAGGTACCGAAAATAAATTCTAAATCTATTTACAGGATTCCACAAATGCAAAACAAAAATATGATATCTAGACAGTCCTGGACAGAACAATATTGCACTACCAACCCGCTACTTCGTTAAAAGTGGAACTACAATAGAAAACCCTAAATCATAATGTATAGCCAATAGTTAAGCAGTTAAGGTAGTGATGGGCAGTCCATTATGTAAGGTGGTAAGGATTCATAAAAACAGAAATTACCAGTTCCTCAAGTAGAAGACATTCAAAATATCCTTTGTACCGAAACATATATCAATATTAGAGTGGCAATACTATATAGTTAGTTAAACACAAGATAACAACTACCATAATGCTCTTAATAAAACCGAAGAAGTTCACGCATCACAGCTTCGTTATAGCTAAATGGAAATAATTCAGAATGCTTGCTACAAAGTAATAGCAAGCAGACAAAATTGTGACGAATGGACTATGTGTACAAGAAGGTTGTCCGACTAGAACAGCTCTACTAGGGGAAAGAGAAGATAGAGAAAGAGAGAGAGTCGTGGGCGGTGTTGGATCTTACTAAACGCAAAAGCAGGCACTTGTCCTCAAAGGAAAATGTAAAACGGTAAAAAGAGAGTGAATACAGAATCGCTGAAGAATAGAACACGTAAAAAGGTACAAATCTATGTCTGCAACGCGTATATGAAAGACGAAATTTACGCACGTACAACCAATAAAATATCGGAAAGGTAACATCGAAACTATAGTTACAACACTAAATCAAATTCAAAGAATTGTCGTTACACTTATATAGCGTGACTTATGAATATATCTGTTAAAATGCGTAATCCTGTAAGAAAAAATATGTGAAAGAACAAAGCGCGAATAGCGTCAAAAAGTAAATACACTAAATAGAGTTTGCGGATTATAACCTTTAACAATAATTAAAATCAACATTTAATTGACTATAATGGTGGAAAGACAGTAACATAACTTTGCTAAAGTAAATTGGCTTTAAGTTAACAGAACTCGGGTTTTTGAGTTGCAGTTGAAGACTTTTGCTAATCAGACTACAATATTATTTATTTTCTAAGCGAGTCTTTACCATGTGAATAAAATTATAGAATACTTTGAATTATAGAGTATGTATTTGAATACGAACGAAGTTAAGACAAACACTCTAACTATTTCTTCTTTTCTTTAAAACAATTAACCCAAACCAATTTACATAGGAATTAACAATTGTAACACTACATCGTTACATGTATGTTCGTATATACATTAGTAATTTAATTGCTTTCAGTTTATTTAATTTAACAATAAAATTTCATCATAATTATATTCATTTATATTTAGTTATAATATTTTTAAGAAAAGTGGCAACATTCAATTTCCAAAATAAAAGTGGCAATGTCATGAATTTAACAATATGATTGGCTAATATGCATGTCATTCATTAGAGATTTGGAAAGGATTTCGAATGCTTATCTTTTCTTAGGTTTACAACCGACATGTTGTGTTTAATAGTTTGTTAAATAATGTCTTATAAATAAATTTGAAATAAAATATTGTGAAAAAATGAAATTACTTAATGTAGTATATAATTGTTTTCATTAAAACGAAATAATTATATAGATTTACGAAGATTTGAAAAGATTCAAAAATAATACATAATTGCTTTAGTAATTATAACTTAGTTAATTTTTCTTTGTTCTTTTAGTTTTATTTTCAATCAGGAAGAATTACCTGAATTCAAAGAAGCAATTACAATTTCCATATTCAATTGTGCATAAAATGATTTATACAAGTTTAAATCGATATCAATTCTAATGCAGGTAATGAAAGTCAGCTATCTTGTCACATCGTATATAAAGGTCAAGTACATAGAATTATAATTAAAAAAGGTAAATTATTTTACTTCTTATGGTCTTGCTTATAGTTTAACCATAAAAAAATGGAAATATATTCGACATTGTTCCTTTATTAAAATAAAGTTAGATCAATTCAGTATATTTACATTTTTAAAAAGAATACATATTTATTATTGCCAAATTTAAATTATATTATTTTTTATGGTTAATTAATTAAATAAATTTATTTTATTTTGTTTTTTGTATAAAAAATTAATTGTAACATCAAAAATAGGTTAGAACCTCCTTACGTATTTTACCTATTCTTAATTTTAAAGTTTTTATAAACATATTACTTCGTATATGTATTTTCCAACATTCTGCATCTTGGCCTTCCTTGTTCGAACAATGGAGTTTGGACCAACTTTTTACTTGCGGTTCAAATGGATATCGGACGGTAAAGTTACATGGATATCAATAAATTGAAATTCTGACTAAGTATTCATTTTGCACTCTTTATCTCATTTCATATGAAATATTATTATGAAACAAAATATTCATTTTGTTTTCTTAAACCTTGTTATTAATTTTTATTTGTCTTTTGAATAATTGTTTGTTATTATTAAATTCTGATTACCACCTGTTTGTTTTCCTTCAAGTCTGCATATTTACACAATCCCCAGAAACAAATAGTGTCCAACGATCACTATATAATTATTTACTACCTGATGGATTTTACATCTGGCGCTCTAAACTATACACTGTTGAATATTAGATAAGTGCAGATTTAACGCACCTTCCTTTAGGGTCTCAGAGATAGCGAACGTAAATAATATCCCGTTATAAGAACGGGGTAATGGGTTACACAATTTAATCTATTTTTAGTTGCAACTGCAATATAGCTGTCTTTGTCACAATAAGCTTTTGGATCTAGAGAAAAGAAATTAATTCAGATTTACCCCTTGTATGTACATTATATTATACAACTTATACAATTAATATATTAGCTTGGTTTAAATTATTTAAGTAAGTGAAAAATAAAACATGAATGCAAACAATTAATTATTATATTTTTAAACAACTAATCAGAAAATAATTTCATTAAACAATAAATACATTAAATAATTGACTGAACGTATTTCCGAAGTTATAAGTTAAGTAGATTTTGGCCGTCCAACAACTAATAAAAAAAATATAAATATAGTAAAGGTTTGCTAGACTTTATTTAACTGTGTAGCACTTTCCTTTTATAGATTTAGAACGGTAACTTAAGATAAAATAGAAGTAAAGGTAATATCATTTTACTGACTAGGAATTGTCGAGACCGACGAAGAGCATGGTGGTGTATAGAATCACAAGCATTCAGGGTTAGTAAGGTGAAGACGGGATGTTCAAGCCAAATAAGGTAAAATGAAAGACCTCGCCTTCTGGAAACAAACTACCGCACAACATAGCAGATTTGCCACTTCTATGTAAATTCTTAACAGTAGCACAATTATCAAACTGTGAATGCACTTTATTAATAGTCCCCGGTGAAATCGACATTTCTGCATATTGTGGAATAACACCCAAACCTTGTCCCCACATACCATCATAATAAAAATATTAATTCGTTGTTTTTCTGTTAACTATCGCACCATTTTCGTTTTCAATCAAACTAATAAAATCAAGTAAACAGATGAAACAATATTGCAACCATATTTCTTTGATATTAAAATATTTTATAAAACTGTTAAATACAGCACGCTCATAATTTGGACATTAATAACTTTTGTGTTTCTGATTAAATGTTATAATGTATTTGTTCGACAAAACGTTTGGATTAAAAATTGAAAAGTTTTGTTTTTTTTTCTACTATCCATCACCAACAAAAGACTACAATAGTACCGTTGAATGCAGCTTTTTTCAATCTTTCAACGATCTCTAACAAGGTTCATATTGTCTTTTGAGGCGTCTGGTGAGTGAGGGTTGACAGAACATGTCTGCAAGCTTCATAAGAAGATGTATAAGTGAAAATTCTTGTAGGCGTTTTTGGAATTTTACCAGCAAATCAAAAATTAAAATATCTCTTTTAAACCAAGCAATACACATAAAACAAATAATTGATTACTAATATCTTACTATTGTTACAAAAAATTATTGATATATTGTTATTTATTAATCATTGTCAAAAATGGTTTTCGCAAATCATCAAATGTCTATTCTGAAAGATGAGTATATAGATATGCTGCCTGAATTTAGCGGTTAGCGGCAGTTGCTCCCATGGTTTACAGAAATTGCCCAAAAATTGGTAACAAAATTTTATAATACTGCTGATGTAACTAATTTCTTATGTCAAGTACATTATTTAAGATTCGAAGGCAAGCAGCATTAAATATTGCGGCATGCATAATTAAAACGTGGTCATATTTGCGAAATGCATTAATCAGCAGTTATTCCACTTTACACTTTAAATATAGAACTAACGGACTAAAACAAAACCAAACGAATAAACATTCAAAATATGTTAATTTTCTCCTAACGCTACACACTCTAATGATGATGAGAGACAACTTTTGACTATATTTTCAAAATTATATATTATGAATTTTACTGGACAGCTTATGTGCTCTAAAAATCCAAAAAACCTAAGCGAAGCATTAAATATGTTAGACACTGATTTCCAATTCAAAACTTATTTTAAAGATAATGGAATGTCTCAAAATAACGTAGCGAAATCTTTTCAAAATCCTAAAACCGTCTACCCATCTCAAATTAATAATAAACAGTGACAATCATATCGGCCTTCATTTATTCCGCGAACACAACAAAATTATCTATAAAAAACAATTACAGACACCCACAAGTAAATCTAAATGAACAATCGGGTTCAATAAGCCTTCAACTTCGAACAGCCAACCTATGACGCAAAACAATACTAAGCAATTTTATAAACCGACGCCAATGAGTATTTGCAGAAGAAAGCGATGAAATCGGAACTGAAGCCACCAAACTAGCAATTTTTGTGCATCAAAGCCTCGGAAAAAATCCACTTCAAGAATAGAATTTATGAACATGAGCGATTACCAAAACAAATTACCTTACATTTTATCCTCTCAGAATAACTTTAAAGTTTTGTAAGACACAACTAGCACAAAACCATTTATAAAATCAGAAATAGTAATACAATGTTATAAAAACTCGATAACTAGAGACCCATTTAAAATTTCTACTGCACACGGGTCGAAGTTATTTAACAACACAAACACGCAAAGCTTAAAACTTCACTTATTTAATTTTAATAATCAATTTTATATGTTATTAAGATTAGATAATTGAGAAATTAAAGGTTACAATTAATCTTCATAATAAACTGGCGATTACGCCAAATAATAAAATAAAATTTCATTACTACAATGGCGATGACCAACCTTGTAGAAATAATCCCTTTAAAATTAAATCAAAATTAGTTTAGGTGGATAAAATACCGAAAGCGTATTATAGTAGAAGTTATCCAAAGGACGGAACGATTTTAATTCTCCAAATTAGAATAGGTAATGTATTAACTCCAGAATCTATAATCAAGGCAAACAGTTTTGAAGCTATATGCACTGCAATAAATAATTTAGACTCGTATCTAAAATAAAACAATGAATCCAATTGTGGTTGAAAACCTAAGCGATTACGATACCTATTCTGATCCCATCAAATTCGAAGAAAAATGAATGAATATGTCTAAATCGACAAGTTAACATTCCATTAAAATAAAGGATGAAATTCCAGTATACCTAAAATTATGCAGGTACCTAGAAATTCACAAACAGGAATTGGACTCATAAATACGAAAAATGCTTGATCAAAATATAGTAAGACCTTAATATTCGCCTTGGTTGTCCCCATTTGGATTATTTCCAAAAAGATGGATGCATCCGAAAAATATAAATGGCGAATTGTTGTAGATTACCGCAAACTCAATGAAAAAACCATCGGTAATAGACATCTGTTACCGCATATTTCCAATCTACTTGACAAACTTGGACGCTGTCAATACAACTCTTAAACTAGCAATTGGATTCCATCAAATTGAAATGCAAGAAGCCGATGTCTAGAAGACGGCTTTCAATATCGAAAATGACCATTATGAATTCCTCCAAATGCCATTTGGATTGAAAACGCCCCCGCAACCTTCCAAAGGGTCATGCACAATATATTAAAAGGATTAACCAATGAAAAATGTTTGGTCTACTTAGACGACAACTCAATATTCAGCACAAGTTTACAAGACCACAGTGTAGACTTAAAGGAAAACGTAAGGCAAATTGTAAACTTCAACTAGATATATCCAAATTTTTGAAGAAGAATGTCGCATATCTCGGACATATAGACAACCTTGAAGGTGTGAAGTCAAACCCCGAGAAAATCGCTGCCATTCAAAAAACCGTTAAACAAATTCAAGCCTTTTAGGGTTGCTAGCTTATTATAGGAAATTTATTAAGGATTTTACAGAATTAACTAAGCCCCTGATGAAATGTCTGAAGAAAGACGCAGTTGTAACCACCAATGAGCCAGAATACATCGAATGCTTTGAAACTTGTAAGACCTTATCAACAAGTGAACCCTTATTACAGTACCTGAATTTTTCAAACAATTTAATATAACCACCGATGCCAGTAATTTTGCCATCGGAGCCGCTCTCTCTCTCTCTCTCAAGTAAATATAGGCAGTAAGCGATTCTGAAATAAACCATTTCATAATCGAAAAGGAACTCCTTTCAATAATCTAGGCAACTTAACAATTTCGACCTTAATTATTTGAACGTAAATTTAAGATTTACACAGACCACAAGCCATTACAATATCTATTTTAAATGAAACAATGTAGTCAAAAATTAATACGCTACGCTGGCAACTAAAGATGAAAGGGTTTGATAGCGAAATTATGTATAAAAATGGTAAATCATACACAAATACCGGCACATTAAATGGAATCCCTGCTACACTAAAAATCCTAGTACATTCCCGTCAAATTCTGTGGAAGATTAATCGCGGCTTTAATAATACCATAGCATTTTGGGAAAAAACAACGATTCAAATAATGAGTATAAAATTGTACAAGTAAAGGGGAGGGGGTCTGTTTGAGGTTGCTTCCGATCAAAGTCTAGCACATTGCATTAGTAAGGACCTCCACATAACACAAGGAATCGTAGGACAATTTAGGACTAGATTCCAAAATGTTGACAAATTAAAACTTCAAAATCCAGAATTACATGGATTAATTTATTTGCAAGATAAACAGAGATGCATAATTTACTTAACAACCAAAATTAATAATTACGACAAATCAACCGACCAAGATGTGTTCTATACCTTGTTAAATGTGAAAAAGTTTTACCTAAAACGGAAAGTAAAAAATTTAAGGATTCCCAAATTAGGATGCGGTAGAGATTTATTATATTTACCTAAGGTAAAGGCTTTGCTAGGATTTATTTTTAAAGCTAATGACATAAATATATCAGTTTTCGAAACACACAAAATTAATTTAAACAGCCACCTCGCACTTAACGTAGTACATGAATCCGATAAAAATAGCACTACATTCGAATACATCAAAACATTTAGTAGGCCCTAAAAACGGTTTTTGAGGCATTTATATTATAGAAAATATGGAATATTTCCGAATTTCAAAAACTACGTAGAGTATAGTGTTCAGCTCAAGATATTTTAAATAGAACGATTAGAGACTAGACGTAAGCTAATGCCAATCACTATTACTTAAAAAACCCTTCATGCTCACATTGATTGCGAATACGAAAATGTTACTTTATCGTTCCGAATGTTAAATATCGAACAAAAGATCTGTTTTATTTAAAAATTTAATACATCTTCCCCAATTACTGCAATTTTAATTGATATTAATAGATTTTTAAAAACGTATCAATTTGATTTAATTAGTGACACATACTCGTAAATTATTAAAGCCTGCAACGATAAATACCCTTGAATTTTACACTTATCTGTCGACAATAAAATTTATTCTTATAATCTCAAACCTTAAATTTTTTGTTACTTGTCCTATTTTATTTATATGATACCTATGGAGGTTAAATGTTCTGTTAGTTACCCTGTTGTATTATTGTATTACACGTGTTTTCTGTAATTGGCTAATTTAGGTAGCTATTGGTATGAATATTTCATTATTATTATTATTATTAATATTCTTAAAAAAAATTCTTGTGGTAATAGCTGTGACACGCCACTGGTTCAACGTATTAAAGTGTTGATTTATATGGAAATTTATTTCTATAACAAAAAAAAACTGTACCAAATTTTAAGACAATAGATTGGACGGTTTCGAAAATATAGTCAATAATATTTTTTATTTATTAATTTTCAACTCTGTATATATGAAACCATATCGATTTCTATTTATTTTTACGTTCTATATCGGCTTCAGAAATTTTTACCAATTAAATTTGGGACACTCTGTATAATCCACTTCCATTAAGAATCGCAACTCAAGTAACTTTCTATTAATTGTCTATAAAAGTAAGAATAAATATTAAAGATAAAATAGCACAGTAATAACATTGAGGATAGGTTATAAACAAAATAAGTTAAGATATTAATAATTCACTTTTCACTAAACTGTTTGCACTAATCATCTTTGAGATATCATTTACAGTAGATTCAATTTAGTATTGTGTAAATAGAAAGGTTGATTTATTCTTTATTTGATCTTGTTCTAACTAATTATATAAACAAATTTGATCTAATAGTTAGTAACCTTAAATGTTCAATTTATTTCAATTAGATGCAGCTAGGTATGACTTAATTATTTTCGTTGTTGTTAGAATCTAAATCTTTTAAGCAATCAAATTATAACAATTTATTTATTACAAATTCAGTTTATAACTTGTATAAACTTTATTATTATGTATTGTTCACAGTGGACAATTCGTAATTTAAAAGGCAATGGCAATAACTGTTACCTTGATTGAAATCATAATTTTTCGCTCTTCACGACAACTTTGTTGCGCAATGCACTTGTTATTACGACAGGCTCGCTCAAAGCAGACCCGTTTATTGTAATTAGTGCACTTGCAGAATTGACGAATTAACCTGGTTTTATAAGTTTTGGTTTGAAGTATGGGGTATGTTTAAATCACTTTCAACAAATACAATTTGAATTTTAAACGTACTTTGTCGTTTTTGTTTGTTGAACAAATGTTATTTTGGTTAAAACTTCCCATCTAACAACGAGTTGTTAAAAAATTATTGGCTTTTAATCTTTGTTTTCTCTTACAGGAATTTCTAAATATTTCTACGTTCAAATATCTATTGTTTTTCAAAACATGCACTTATCGTATCTTTACAATCTAAATATTTATCACAACTATTGGGAAAATAGAATAAATTAGAATTTCGTTGCTTTTGTCGTTTCTCTAGAAAAGTTTTAAATAAATGTTAATTTAAATTAAAATTGACCAACTATTTGAAAAGGTAATAAGGTGAACTTTATGAAGATCAAAGATAAGCATAAAACTGGATGTTTTGAATCTTCATTTACCATTATCTCTGATAACGTTATAATGCTTATTAGATAAAACTAGATCTAAAAGTCGCTGCGGAGCCTTTATGATAAATAAATTTATGAACTACATGCAAATTATATTTATTTATCAGGAAAAATTAATAATTTATATTTTATTAATAATTACAAGCTTTCACTAGCTACAAGTTCAACTGCTAACTGACTAACTTTACAAAATGATGTAATATTTATACTAAGAATAATGCTTACAGTCTAAAGATAATATAATGTAAGATTAGCAGGAATTGCCTACATAACTCCTCCCTCCTAAAACTGAGCTTCTTCCGGAAGTTGAACGTTTTTTTTGGAGTCTTCTGTGGATCTGGTACATCCTGCTAATTTCCTTCGGATTCGGTGCCTAAGAAAG
>JAHWXV010155412.1:0-12194 GCA_024586415.1 Phrixothrix hirtus
TATATATATATATATAAAGTTCAAGTGCACTTCTGGCGCTAACATTATTATTAATAATAGAATGTAATGGTACAACATTATATTTTTGAATAATGCTTAGAAATGGTACTCAAAATAGAAAGAAGATAGTACTATAAAATATTGATTTATTTACCTCATTCAACTCTATAAAAAGATAGGAGAAGTTCGATTTTATAGCAGTCATAAACGCCCCCTGCTAAAGTCTGATAAAACGAAAATGAGGACGATAACTACTCACATACATATCTATATATGACGCTCTTGATACCGAAATGGATTTTCACATACTTTATCAAATATTTTTCAAGCACATATTTACAACCTAAACGTCAAACTAATCAATACCACAATATAAGCTTTTAAATTTATTATAATCATAACGCGTACCTGTAGATATTGATAGACCCTAAAAATAATATAGGAAGCGAATATAATTCTAAACAAATTCTACATTCTGTATCCGTTTAGCAAAATAACAAACTAAAATTGATATAAGTAATTAATTGTTTCAAATGGATTTGCTTGACTTGGTTTACGTCCACCTTAAAAGCTATTCAATAAATCAATATTGATCATTACTGTACGAAATAAATTAAATAAACATCAGTATGTCATTTATTTAACAAATTGTATTTCCACCGATTCAATTAATTTATTTATACATTAATACACGAATATTTAAAAAAAAATATATCGTGTCCAGAAAATAAGGTAAATTGCGTATTTGTAACTACGATAAAAATCTCTAACAAAATTTTTAAAAATTGTATAGTTTTCGAAGCATTTGTTATTAAATTTTAGAATCTCTATCGTCTTTATTTTAACGTCAATTCCTATACTTTAACAATAGATGGCTCTCACATTATATATCATACTATAACGCCACTGATTGAGTGTTGACGACTCCTAACGACAATAAAATCATGATCGACGAGTGGGACCCGGCGCGCCATTTGAAAATACAAAACTTTGATGTTCGCTTATCTACAATATTATCTCAGGTTATGCGATTTTGGTCGTAACTAGACTGCAAATTTTAATATATTTGTTAAAATTTACACTTGTATATGAATTTTCACCCATGTAGTTATACTATTTATTTAGAATTTAAACTTTCCGCTCTATTGAGATTATCTCTGCCATCTTTATTTTCGAACCCCTAGCTAGAAAAATTTGACCACACCGTAGAAATACACAGATTAATGTATGCTTTCATCTACGAAGATCTATTAATTTATCCGCCTTACGTTGGTGCGTATTTGGTATTTTACGTTAAATATCTCGAAGAAAACATTATACGTGCCTAGTTGTTATCTGCAAACAATATTCACGATATACAATCTGGACAACAATCTAAAGGCGACTATGTCTCAAACTGTAGTTCGACTACTCTCGCCAATTTTCGTGTAGATTTGAACGCTAGCATAACGTCAAATGCTATAGATCATTGTTATTTGCACATTAGTTAAGACATTAATTAATAAGAGTAATTAATATAAGCAAATATTTGAGTATTAAAAATAAAATTCAGAAAATGTTTCCTTAAAATTGTATTCAAAAATATGAACAATGCATAAATTTCAAATACTTTATAAACATCAAATAAATATAGAAATACTCTTTTTTAAGTTATAGGCATATCAAGTTAAGCTTAAGACCCATTTAATAATTCATGTCAAGAAAAGCAACACAATAATTTTTATAAAATAGGAATTGAACAAGACTCGAAAAACAACGTTTTAAGATGAAGTGAAATAGTAATAGTTTTAGAATAAAGTTAGCTAATGGTAAAGACACATTTGCAAAGCAGTTGTCATAGAAACGCAAAAGATTATATTAGGGCTAACTGTAACAGACTCCAAGCCTTTGGGTGGTATCCCGTAGTGGGTGGTTTCTAGGCCCATGGTCCAGTGATTCGAACAAGGCCTAAGTACTAATGTAGTACCGTGAAATTATAAACGAACCCATCTCATAAATAGACCTTGTTTTATCAATTAAAAGTGGTATAAGGAAGTCCAGCGTAGACCTTTTGAAATTCAAAGCCAAGCATAATCAAAGTCGAAGACCCAATTGAATGTAAAATCCATTAATTACATTCAATTGGAAAGCGCAATGAAAATAAATTCTATTGCGAGCCCTTCCATAGGAAAATCAATTAATTCGAAAAGACAAACAATGATACGTAAACTAAAGTGAATGAAAGTTAAAATTGTTATTTAAATAAAACAGTGAGTGGATTAAATCTTGGTTCATTCCCTAATTTAAACACATTGGATAATTTGAAGTAATTTGTAGATTTGCTTTTATTCTATTTATTTAAAAAGGTTTCACGCATACAACTATTTATTTAACATCATTAAAATTAACAAAGCCTGAAAATGCTAATTGTATTATTTTACGTACTTGATTTTGATTCTTTGCAACGTTAGCGAACGTTAGAAAATTTCCTACCCAAAACACTTAAATTACAAGTAGCATAATGAGCATTGATTACGTTCATTTACGAAGCAAAACAAAATAAAAAGCTTTACCGTGCTAACTGGAACGTCGGAGATGAGAGTCGTGGTGGTTCCGGATGTATTTATCTTTCATCAGTAACCTGTTAAACTTTTTACGTAAGCATCAGATAAATTTACTTTCACGAAATTCCTATAGTAATTTTAATAAATAGTAGTAATAAGCGTGCCAGTCTGTTTTCTTAATAATACGCCACTGCTTCAACAGACAAATCTGAAGTAGTGTCGTTAAGAACGAAGAATTAAATTCTCATCAAATTATTACCCCTCAGGAATAAACCTAGATGTGTCCATATAAATAAAATAAAATTGTCACTGGAGATGAGGATATATTAACTTATTTTATAAAATTTACTATCACACAAAATATAAAGAAAGATTAATATAGCAGCTAATACGTAAATTGAAAAGATTCGGATTTTAATTTCATAATTATTATTTTCTCGTTAAGCTTAAATATTCCACACATAAAGAAAGTAAAGATTTGTTATAGATATTTGTATTCTAGGTGAAATAGTTTTAACAGATTTCTAAATTGAATAATTGATATAAATTCTAATCTACAAAAATTGTCACTAATATTTTATTAAACATAAAAACGAGCCCTTGGTCAGATTTTATTACTGCAGTAATAGCGAAGAGCAAAATACAGATTAAAGATCTTAACTCAATAAATTTTAATCTAAAATTAGCGTACACATAGCGCCTAAATTAATTATTAATGAATATCTTAAATTATATCTTTACAAAATTAAATGGATCTTGATTGTGACGCTATTGACGTATTAAATAACGTTCCTTTACTTTATCATTAATTAATACCAAATTAAATCTTCATTATGACTAATTAAACTATACAAGAAAATCAATGAATTTTACGTTGTTCACTTTAAGTTTCAAAACAGTAGAGTGTTTAATAACAATTACTACGCGTTAGCTTTCAAAGTTAAATACTTTAAATAAGGAAGCTTTAATATTTTATTCCTTGAAATCGAGGTTTTTGAAATAATATAGTAACAAGCTGACCTTGTCTGCATTTTCTTATGACCTTTTATTACTTGCAGGGCCCGTAGAATAGTTTATTGTCATATCTCATATTCCCAGTGTAAATTAAACAATCGGCTAAGATCATCAACCATGGATTATACCTTCTAAGAACATTTGTCATTGTTTCCATGAGGGCTGAGGATGTCTCACATAAACCTAATAAAAACTATGTGTTACGTATTCGAAACTAAAAAAAACTATTTTCGTACCACAAACTATAGTCGTGCCGAAAAACTGTAACAATAACGCAAACAAAAAATATGATTAAGAATGGTCTGATAACGAACAATTAAATAACTGGTCCATTAGTTGCGGAATAGTTTTTTGAGATTTAATTAAGAAAACTACTAATTAACTACTTCTGGCTGTTGTTGATAATGACATCAAATTGTACATATTTGAACCGTCAGGGATAGGGAAAATTCTGTTAATAATATAACACTAAACTGGTATCTCTGACTATTTTGTCACAGAGCAAGACATAATTCGAAACAAACATGGATAAATTCTTTTAATTCGTCGTAACGCTACCACACGTGCGTCCATAAAAAACTCTGGACGGCTATTGCGACTTGGATAACGTTTTAAATCGGCACGGCTGGGAACTCCAGCGGTCCGAAAATCGTACTTACAATATTTACATTTTCTTAACAGATACAAAACTTTATTATTTGAAAAGGGACAAAATTAAATTAGTTGGATAGATGCCTATTACAAGTGGAAAGTGACACGTTTTCGCACTACCAAAATTAAAACGCGACATCTTTAATTGTATATGATATTTTGGTTTTTAAACTCAAATATACACAGTATGGAAAGAAATGGCGTCCTCATCGGAATGAATATATTGTTGGTTCACTGTACTAGGTGTTTTAACTTACATACTCACGTCAGCAGTTCCTGCTAAGTTTTAGGTATGACGTTTATGTCTTAGTCATTTTTATTTATTTATTACAATTCAAAGCTATTTATATGATATATTAATTACAGGCGGGTTAATAATTATGTCCGTGTAAATAAAATGAATCATCCGTAAATAAAGTACTGTTTAATAAATTGAGGCTGTCGTTACATTTATCCCGATATAACACAATTTATTGTTTGTATTTTTCTTCTACCTTATAATAAGCCATCTTTATTGAAAGAAATTTTACAATTAAACACTTAGGTAAATAGTAACCTACGACCATTACGTGCTACGTACTTAATAATAACCGGCAACGCGGTTTTGTATTTCCAATATAGAAACCCAAGTAACTGTTCGACATCTAGCTATCTTGTTTCCATAAACGCAACTAACTATTCTATCCTATTCGTTCTCATAGATTACCCTATGGGGTGCAAACCGCTTTCCACATGATATGCACGAAGAAAGCATAAGCATAAAGATATATATGCTTACAGTTAAGTGAAAGTTCCTTTTCAAAGTTCAATGATACATTTGCAACAGCTGGTGGTAACAACCTAAGCTTTACAACTCAAGCAATTAGAATGTGTTATTTATTTAGATGGCGTGATAAAAACCAGATAAGGTATAGAGCAAACAAAATTCAAATACTTTTATATAAATAAAAATTTATAACAATGAGCAATTACCATCGCAAAATTGCAATTACTTTGCAAAAATTATGCCCAAAACGGAGAATAGACGTAGAACAAGCCGATGACTTGGAAATTTTAATAATGATACATGATGAATAAGACGCACAACGTTAAGCGGAAACAAAATGAATATAGATTAGCGCAAAGAAATAGTGTAAATAATTTTAGTGTAGCTTATAGTAATAGTACTCAAAATAATAATAAATTAATGGAATCAGAATCACAGGTTATTCCTCTTTTAAGCAAGAAAAATACGACTCAGTAGATACGTAATTTGACTATTTCGAAAAAATTCTACGACCAAATTTTATCGACAATTTGAAATGGTGTTTCATATTAGGTACAGTTCTAAACGGGAAAGCGCTAGAAATCTACACGCACAAGTGGTGATGGCTTGGAAAATTACTAAGGAGTCAAAGAGAGAATCTTAATAGTGTAGTCTTTAGAAGCCTAATACTACAGGTGGAGGTTTCTCAACTGCAACAATTAAAACGAAGAAACTTAACCAGATTAGCGAGTAGGCTAGGAATTGGTTTAAACATGAGGCTAGAAAAAATTAAACAAGGGTTATGTTAGAGCAGTTTTATGACGAATTACCGAGAGCACCTAAAGTATATTTACTTGACCACATATCGAAAGGGTCTCAGTAATGCAAGTAGAATAGAGGAAACGTATAGTGAAAATCGAAAAATAGTTTACGCTGACAAGAAATCATCGTCGCACTTATTGAAACGTACGAATCATAAAAGCAACAGTAAACAACACGTAAACTAATAAAACGGAAACAGAAGTTGTCCAAGAAAATGTGACTGGTTCAACAGCTAAAAAGGAGCAGAAAAACATAAAGAAAGAGTGTAACATTCGTGGAAACACAGGTACCACTAGTTCTATTGCTCACAAAAGATACAGTTGTATCTAACTAACTTCGTAGGAAATTCAAAGAACAATGTCTTTCAGCATTCAGAATTTGAAGTTAATGTTAAATCACGTAAAGTAGTAGTTCTGTACGACACTGGAGCATCCATTACTTTGATAAAAACAGCATATGTGGAACCTTGGTTCACGTACATACTACATATTATCTAGAAAATTTAGAAGTAGGTGTATATAATACGTTGCCACACGATTTAATGTTAGGGATGAGCAGCAATCGGCCAATCGGCAGTGCAAATATGTTATCGCGTTTACAAACAAGTAAAATTAAACAAAGAGAAGTAAATTTACAAAATAAACCTACCAAAATAAATGAAAAGATAAAATATTCCAGTTCAGATAGTAAACATACTTCAACCATGTAACTAGATAAGGATCTTGAATCGAATGAAACATTTAAAGAGGTAATAATAAGTCCCAATCTTAAAGATGTTTGAATAAATGACTTCATTGCCGAGAAAAAAGCGGACAAGGAAATAAAAACGTTAGCTATTCAAAAACGTAGGCCTATAAATGCGAAAAATGATAAATATTAACAGAATAAAGAAGTATTAGGAAGGACACATATGAATCAAGAAGTACCGAATAAAAATTAAAAAATCGAGAAAGTACAAGAAATTGCACACATAACATTACATGCAAAACCCTGAACGAAATTCAAGTATTTAAGCAAGAAAGTATAAACGAGAACAAACAAGATTTAGTAAATCACTATTTAGAGAAAATGGAACAAGTATATAACAGGACAAACGTGAAACAAGATACGATGCATTCGTGAATAAAAATGAACAAGATATGATGCATTCGAATACATTATATCGAGATACCACCACATTTAATCGACACGATCAAATATCCGTGCAGTTACGACGATCAGGTAATCCAATTCGTGTCTCAAATAGAAATTCGAAATACAGATAAATTAGCACAAAAGCCAGAGTAACATTGGCTAATTCGGACCACACAAATTAAAAATAAGATGTAATAATAACAAGATAAGGATTATCCTGAAAAGTAAATTTCTGGTTACTCAAAACGCTTGTATTCAATAAATATTGCTTCAGTTTTCCACAAGTTTGTGCTTACTTAGGTTCCGCATACACATACGTTAAATATTGAATATTGTTTCTTGGATTCCCTGTATATGTGAAATCAAAAATAAATACAATCTAGTACGCCGCTCTTCTTTGTAAAAACATATTTTTTGAAATATCTGATACCATGTACGCTAAAACACTTATACTATAAACAAAGTCTCCATGTAATTTGTTCTTACAAACTGTCAGGGGCTGTGCACCAACCGCAAGAAACGGCTTTTAAAAATTAATTTAAAATTATAAATTTATGTGAATCTGTTTAATTCATATTTTTTGGCATAAAATTTTAAAAGCTTTTCTTGCCACTATTAGATTTCGTCATTTTAATGCTTAGAAATGATTAATATTTTTCATAAACTACTCCAAAAACTAAAAGGTGTACGATACATAGTCCAATCTGACATGTGTTTGTCAAATAAGCTTTAAATAAATTAAAAATAGCTAGGGTTAAATTTTTGTTCGGTGCAAAGGTAATAATCGATAAACTAATATTTTTTAGAACACGCCATATACGTGATGTGTATCGAGAAAGCTATGGCAAGTTTCAACAAAGTAAACCAAACTGTACTATATAATTATTAGATCGTTAACAATGTGTAGAACTGGATGCATATGGGTAATTGTATTTAAATTTAATAATGAGCTAAATTTTAATCAAATCATACTCAGCTTATACGATTTTCACAAAAAACGGTTTTTGATTTAGAAGACCATTACGTTAAAATCCAAGCTCAGTATTTTCATCAGTAACTATTAAATCAATGACTACGGTAGTGAACTGATTACAATGGTAGTTTGCGAAATATACGGGTGCCATATCGTATATTATATAATAGAAATCTTATAAATTTTAATCGATTCTACAGTTTTCACATATCTTATACGTGGATGTGAATTTACAATTGAATGTGTAAATTCATTCTTTGCTTCCCAGCCATTTGAAGCCACCCGCGCCGAAATTGAATTCTTACTAAGAATGAGAAATGAGTAATGAAAATTCATATCGAAATAGTAAATGTGTTAGAGAGAATCTGTCCAATAGCTTATAAGTGGGCATATTAGGTTCAATATGGTAACGATGGGGAGCCCTTATCTGCTACAGAAAATATTAAAAACCTGGGAGTTTATTTTGATAGTTATTTAAAATTTACTGGTCATGTGTCAAAATGTTTGCAGAAAGCATATTGCAATTTAAGAATTTTATATCAAAATAGACATTCCTTAAGTACTAAAGTGAAAGCGGCTTTATATAATATACTCATTTTATCTCACTTTGACTGTTGCGATGTAGTTTATGGCCTTCATCTGAGTACCTTTGAGAAAGGTAGAATCCAAAACTTGCAAAACTCTTATTTTGAGACTAATTTTTGGCATACACAAATATGAACGTATCTCATATAAACTAGTAAAAGCTGGGTTGGATTAATATGCTAAAGAGGCGCTATCTATATGCTTTTTGCCTATTTCACAAAATTATTATTAAAATAACTCCTCCGTATTTGCTCAATACGATAAGATTTCGTACTGACGTTCACAATTTGAATTTGAGATTTAAAAGGACTCTTACACCACCTCAACATTACACAGAAAATTTTAAGCGTTCTTTTTCATATACCATCACTAAATATTATAATTATGTGCCCAATTTTGTTCAGGATTTTTCTATAAGTAGATTTCGTACTCACATGGTACATTATCTTTTAGCAGAACAGTATGATTTTGTCTTATGATTTTGTCCTATAGTAAAAAAAATGGCCCATAAATGTCAAAAATTATTATTTTCATTAATTATTAGGGTTAAGTGGAAGAACAGCTTTATTTTTTTTAAAGCTGAACTTCGCCCTTTTACATTATTCAAATAGTATCTTACTAAATTATATATTACTTACTAATTTGAGCTGTGGTTTTTTTCTTTTTAAATTCTAATGTAGGTACTTTTTGAGTTGTAAATAAAGACTTTTTTTATTATTATTCTTATTATTAACACAAACATTGAAGACGATGCTCGCAGTGAGTAACGCCCAAAAATTGCGACAACACGAAAAATCATTCAAACATTTATGCTGTGGTATTAACTAACCGGCAAGTATGGTATATTTTACATAGAGAATTACATGTAAAAAGGCGTTATTAAAGTTTGGTGTAGTATTCTCCAACAATGATCACAAGTGCTTCGAATGTGGGATTCTTAGGAGAGTTTCAATCGTTTCAAGATGAACGAACTAGATTTGCGTCACTTTATAGCTAAAGATAAAACATGTATTCATCAAGACAAGGTAAAACTAAAGAACAGTCAAAACCACGAACCGATGTCGGTTGTTCTGTACCAACGAAGGTAGTACGTTCCACCGGCAGGAATTGTTACAACATCCGTTTTTTGCGATTAAACAGGAAAGTTGGTCATTTTAACAAAGGTAAAGCAATAACCGGAGAATGTTACGCAAAAGTTTTGGCTTAACTAGACAGTAAAAGCAAAAGATCATTTCTTTGACAAGAGACTGCAGTTCGTGGTGATGAGAAAACTTTCTGAAATAATATATAAGATATTGAAAAATCGACTCTATTCACCATATTTGACACACTTGTTTCCATATAACAAAAAATTATTCGCTATAAGCATTTTTCGTCCAATGAGGAAGTGATTCCAGACGTAGAAGGGTGTTTCGTAGATCTTCCGGAAAATATCTTCAGGAATGGAATACATTTATTAGAGCAGGACTAGTACACTATTTCAGAAACTATAACTTAACGTGAATTTTTCAAACTATTCTTCCGCATGATATAAAAATACCGAAGAAATTCCATATTTCACATTATCGTATTCTATGATGCATTATGAAAGACAAGTCTATTATTATTCCGCTCGAAGAAAAATGTGTTTAAAATATGATCAATTAATGTATCATAACTAAATTACATATTCAAACTTAAAATATAATTTATTCAAATCCAGTTTTTGACACAATATAAAGATTTTTAGCAAAGGCATGCAAATCGAGTTATAAGAAAGTTGCCAAGCATTTGCACACTAAAGTCAAGGAATTGAGTGACCCATTAGATAGTATACACTATATTAAGCTAAACTATTTGTTACAAAAGGGTTCTGATAAACGGGAAAAGTATTTTTAATTGGGGTATACTATGATTTACAAGAGGTTATTTATTTTGTATTTTAAATAGGCTGTAGGTTAGTTTGTAAATACTGACATAATTTCTAGGAGATGTAGGTATTTGTTCTCATAGAAAATTTTGTGGTTAAGTTCAACTGTGTTTTGAGCAATACGAGGTACCACAATTAAGTAATGAGACTGATTGTTTTTGCAAGATGTCGCAACCCTGCAGCTTGCGCAGGTGCTCCATCTTTGACCTTAATCTCTAAGCTACTTCTAGTCCAAGCATTACATTGATGCGGCCGCTCAGTCGTGAGTTGTGCTGTAATAAGGGACGTGTTTTTGTCTCTCGTTACAGAAATGCAATCACGAAATATTGCGCAATGGTATGCCATTTCTTTTTGTGTCAAATTGGCTGATAATCCAACGACAACTTACGATAAGCTTCAGAAGGCTTCTGGAAATGATGTTATGTCAAGAACTTAAGGTTTTCGTTGGCATAAAATGTTTTCTGAAGGTAGAATGAATTTCGAAGATGAAGACTGCAGTGGACGACCATTAACCTCACACACTTATGTCAACATGGACAAGGTGCGTAAAATCATACGATCTGATCGAAGATTAGCCGCTGAAATGATGGCACAAGAATTCAACATCAATCGGGAAACTGTTCGTCAAATACCAACTCAAAATCTGGGTATCAGAAAAATTTGTGCAAAGATGGTCCCCAAAACTCACAGACCAACAGCGAGAAGCGCGGAAAAATGTGACAGTCGATTTGTTAGAGCAAGTGGGAATCAATCCAGATTTATTGAGCTGTGTTATCACTGGTGATGAAAGTTGATTCTATCAGTATGATCCAGAAAAAAACATCAAAGTTCGCAATGGTGTTCAAAAGGATCACCCAGACCAAAAAAGCTCGCATGTCAAAATCGAAAGTGAAATGCCTGCTTGTGTGCTTCTTCGATTCCAAAGACATTGTTCATAAAAATTGTAGAAAGATTTCGAAAAAGATTTCTCCGTGTCCGTGCAAACATTTCTGATAATTGGATTCTTCATCACGATAATGCGCCATCCCATATTGCACTGACTGTGCAGCAATTTTTAACCTCAAAACGCATTTCAGTACTACCACACCTTATTCACCTGATATCGCTCCGTGCGACGTTTTTCTATTTCTATGAGTCAAAATGGTGGTCAAGAGACACCATTTTCAAACAACAGAATAGGTCGAAAAAGCTATGACGAGCATCTTCGAGGACATTCCAAAAGAAGAGTTCTAGAAATGTTACCAGCAGTGGCAGAAGCGCTGGAGTAAGTGTGTGCAAGCAGAAGGGAACTGATTTGAAGGAGATTACACTAAAGATGACTAAAAACATAAGTGATATTTTTTTTACAATAGTCTCATTACTTAATTGTGGTACCTCGTATATAGTTAGTGGATTAGGCAGGTCTGTTAGTAATAACATTAATTAGATCATTAAAGGGGGCATTTGATGCAGGTAGTTGTTCATTCAATAAATAATTTTCTGATTTTCTCTTGCTTTTCGTTTTGTGTCGCAGTCGATTAAATATTTAATCAAATCTCCTCTCTTTTTAAATGATACGCCGACCTAGAGTATCTATATTGAAATAGATGGCGTTGTTTATATTAGTGTGATGTATTTTGAAAAAGTTTCTTTCACGTCTACTGTTGGTTTGTTCTAAGATTTTGATATCCTTATAATCAAAATGGCATCAATGTTCTAAGCTATATTTGGACAAGTATTTATAAAAAATTTTGAATATTCATTACTTAGGGGTAGACCAAAAAGCATTTTTACATTTTTTTGAAAGTAGTCAGAATCAGAAATTTTTGTTACTCCGTT
>JAHWXV010155424.1:0-10861 GCA_024586415.1 Phrixothrix hirtus
ACGTGTATTTCCACTAAAATTTTGACATCGAAAATTTTGGACGAAAACAATACTTTCTCTATTCTATATTTCATATAGGTAAGAGAAAGTAATAAGTAAAGGAAACACTCTCATGTGGTGAAAAGTAGCTATAGTATAAGTTAATACAGATGGTTTGAATAAATAATTTTACTTTTAAATGTGTTGTTAAACTTGAATTCATTTGTACTTATTTGTAAATTGTAGTCTTTATAATTTACTTGAAATCGGCAAAATATATTGCTTTAGATTAATTTCAAACAATTAGTATTATCCTTGAAAGTGTTGGCATTGTCATCAAACTCATAATACTCCATTTGTATTTGTCTTCATTCTTTGTTTCTGTCATCTTCTTTTGTAAAAAATGTACTGGTAATCGCTGATAATTAATTATTTTTTAAACATATTTATACCACAAAGTACTTATTAAAAACAGTTTTATAATAAAGCTCCGTTGTAATACTTGACATACCAACCTTTTGTTTTGTGCAAAAGTATCAATTTTCCGAGATATTAAGTAAATTAGATAGGCTGTAAAACTATGTATAAAAACATGTCGGAATCCCAGCCTTAAATTAAAATCTAATTACAAAAAGTTAGGTAGGTTGACCAATATAGAACGTCAATCGCTGATAAGGGTGAACAAAATATCAGAGTAAAGTGGACGTCAGGTACTGATATAAAAGTATGTTCCAGACTTTAATCCCTATATTTAAAAAAAATGATCTAGAGATTATGGTGAGGGATGGCGGGCCGCAGTAGCTAGCAGCTCTTCATAACGTTCATCATGATTAGGATACGATGGACGAAGCGGACCATGGTCAGCAAATCGAAGAGATTCAAAGGACAAGGCTAATTACACTCTTAACCAAGATCTGGTAGATTGGGAGTGGCTGATACCATCGGAAGCCTTCATTTACAGATACAATGGTCGTATCACGATATGTTAGTACTTACGGGACCGGGTACGAGTGCCATGATAAATTATGTAAGGAATTAGGTTCTAGAATTATGATTAATACGCAAGTTTACCTTATTTTTCGATAGGTGTCGAACTGAAGTTTTCATTATACCGTGTTACAAAAAGGGTACTACCAATAGGTGCACACATAATACAGTCAGCATATGAATATTCCGAAAGCTACTACGGAGCGAGGCGTTGAAAATTATTTAAGCGAGCGGTGTTTAGGCAATCAACAATACTCCATACAACAAAATTCGTAACTTGGATTCCTTAATTAAGCAAAACTATACAACAATAAAATGAAAAGCCAAATTTCATTATCAGCGATTTAAATTATCCCAAAATTATAGCGCACCAGCATATTAAAAAATATACCTAAACCTAATAACAATTCATATTGGTAACTAAGCAAAATGTTCTCAAAAAATTACAAGTAACTTAAAAGATAAACATTCTATGTAATGACTGGAAAATAACTAACGCAGATACATGATTAAATAATAATTTCGAGAACTTTTGATTGAAGCTCCTTCATGGTTAATATTATTATCGTTATTACTTTATTAGCCGATATACATTTACAAAAATGAGAGGCACTTCATTAGAACGTAATAATAATCAGCCATATTTCAGATATAATATTGTACCTATACAAGGTGTATAGGATTTAAGGAGGGTTACTTTAACAGCAGGTATATCTTAATATGCGCGATAAGAAGTGCTTATAAACTATATGTCTAAATTGCATAGTTTTCGAAATATTTGCAATTAACGTTTTCAGGCTGCCCCTGTGCCTTTTAATTTGGTCTACTGTATTCAACAAGAAACGGTTGTTCAACTGTACAACTTTAGCCAGTGATCGAAGTCAAACGAATGGTTTCTGCATGATGCGTACGATTTCACAGCACCATTAATGAATGACTGTTCCTAGCTAATTATCGTTTAAAATAATAACTTTTTTTCCTTAAAATTTCTAGTGGCGTGCTAACCGTGCAAGTTTCTAATTTATTTAAGATAAAAACAAGATTTTTACTTAATAGGTACCATTTCTAGTATACACTTGTATTATTAAGTATGTCAACATTTAAATAACTTTCACCTTGACAAAGCCGCTGCAACACGAGATAAAATTGTTTTTCATAAAATCTTTATAACATTAAATTTACAAACGCTTGTGTTGTATACGTAATTCAAATTTTGTGAAAATAGTAATTTGTATGCAGTGAAAAATATCTTCATACATATTAACGTGGATCAAACAAATGTCATTCTCAGTTATTTATCAAATAAATTCGTAATAATTAGGGTATAAATAATTATAATTAATAAGCGGTAGTGATATAGTACAAGAAAACTTAGACGATTTAAAGGAATACGCTCAATTACTTATTAATAAAACAGCTCGCGACTAGATTAATAGTAAATGTAAACAGTTGCTTTGTTAACAAAAACAAACCGGTGTTTATGTTTTTAATTAAGTTTCATAGTAAAGAATATACAGGCCTGTATTCATGATAGATTTTTACCCGAAAATTTAGAATTTTTTTTAATTGGATTAAGAATTTGTAAATATTTATGTTCACATAGGACCTGGGTACACGTGTGTATGATAATATTCAATTAGATTAAGATTTACGTTGACAGGGGGCTGGGTACACGTGTGTATAATAATGGCCTTATATCCGGGACATAATAATTTTTAATATGAAAAATATTATTTATAAATAAATGGTAAGTATAAAGTTGGATTTATTTTGTCAGTTTATGTATATTTGAAAATAATTTTGTTGCTTCGAGATTTATAGCGAAGTACTGTTTTTGCAGAACTAATAAAAACAAATATGTTATACTTTTAGTACTGCACTTGAATTTATTGCATTAATTAAAATTAATTAGTTAACGAATTGATTTAGCGTTTCACCTTTAAAAGTCATCATCAGGAATATTTGACTTAAACTTACTATTTAGAATTCACAACAATTATAATAATGTGTAAATATCAAACACTTTTATAATAAAAACGTGGAAACATAAAAGGAACCAGCTAAAATGAACTGGATATAGTCTGGCCCTTCTTATGTTTCTTTATTATTTATTAATTTTAAATAAGACTGCATCAAAATTATGTTAGTTATAAAAATCCGAATGCATTTAAAATGCTTGTCTGCGTAAACTGTAAACGACTAAAAATGTAGATCACTGATATTAATTGTTAAGCCTATGATAGGTAAACTATAACGGGTGAAAAGACGTTTTGCGACCCTAAGGGTGCATATGGTGTTATTTCCTGAATTAGTGAGGTTGCGCCGGTAGACAATGGAGATGGGGGTTCCAAGTTAGCTATTAAACTAAATAGGGCTATGTTCAGTAACACCTTGCAGTGATAACAATAAGGGAAAGTTGTATTCAAGAACGCGATTTTGTTCTGAAGACGTCAGGTTATATAAAGAGGAAAGCAGAGAACAAAGCTCCTTTTCCAAAACCTAAACTTCGGGGCCATAGGTGTATCCTTGCCAGGTAAATGGAGGTGCGTAGGTCACTGGATTTATACTTCGATCAAGTCAATCGAGACTTACGATTAGGATATTTATCCTCCTTGTTTCTAGTAATTCTCTGAAGGGAAGAATGGTTACTTATGCCAAAAATTCTTAAAACTGTGAAATAATAAAGTTTGAATTGGATAAGTCATTATAATGAATAACTTGGCAGTGTAAAATTAGATAAATGCGATGATAATTCAAAACATTTGGTTAACTATAACTAAATTAGGGGACCCCTGAGTTTCTAATGTTTATCCTAATACTAAATGCAACAATAATTTCGGCCCCTAAATTGTGGCCTTAACTTAAATAAGTACTTGAACTAATTACAATTCCGGTATATTATTTATAAAATAATTTATCGCAACTGTTTATTTTTCAACTTGACTGAAATATGTGATCTAGCGGGGTTTATCAAAATAAAGGGAGTCGTTGTCGAATCCCAAAGAGAAGCTTCGAAGATTGTGTTGTTAGGGATAAATTAGAGGAACGTCACTTACTTGTAGTCGGCGGACTTCGCGACTTCCCAAGCAGGACACAGTGTCGCTTTTGGTTCAATATGATTTCGTACCTTGTTTCTACTAATCAGTTCGATCCTCAACGCTTGACCAGGAAATTGAGCATGCAAAACGATGATAGACCCAGTTAAAATCCGCATACCAATGCCAAAAATTCGGTCATTCACTAAAACTTAATTTGGATAGCTCTTTTATTTAAAACTTAAATGAACTTTGACACCGTTTTATTACTTTAAAGTTCGCATGCACTTAGCGTCACGCCGAATAAATCGTTGCTTACTTTTTTAACCTCTAGCCTCGACTGATTGTTAGATACACTTCTTATGGAATGCGGAGGAAAGACGGGGATCGTTAGTAACTATTAGAAAATGAATCGCGTCTTAAACGATTTTATGTAATGCCCTTGTTACTTAGCGTTACCTGGGTATCCCAATTACTGTTTATTGTATAACAAAGAAGGAACTTGCAATGTTATTTACAACTGAATTAATTGTAATTTTGAAAATTTAAGCTTGTTGTTCTAATCATAGAGATGTTGACGGGATGTTACCCATTATGTTCAGCAATAAGCATATATTTCTGTATACCGGGTGATTTTAAATAGCTTAATATTATTTGTCAAAATTTAAGACGCGCTTACAAAACATACTATTCTGTAATTTAATATTAAGATAAAATGTCATTCTACGACACGGAGCATTTGTCGAGAGGTAAAAGTCGAAATTTTCAAATGTTTTCAAGACAGTGTTCTATTTTATGCGATTTTCTTGTTAACAGCCGTGTTCGAGCTCTACAGTACCATGTTACAGTTGGACAGTGGACTAAAAATCACTCTGTATGCAATAAGTTCAAGTTAAGTATTTTTGAGGATGACTTTTAAAGTTGAAACATTAATTATTGATTAATTAATTAATTAATCAATTTTAATTAACATACAAATGGAAATGTATTAATAAAAGTATAACATACATATATCTATTTTTATTACTTCTGCAAAAAAACACCTTTCCCATAAATCCTGTAGCAAAACAATTATTTTCATAAAAATGTGAATACAAAGCGACGAACAAATATAGAAACGGCTGTATTACAATAATATTGATTAAGCGCGGGTACCCTTCTCATTGAACCGTTAAAGCTTTTAAAAGGAGTATCAAGATAGTTTAATTCACAATATGTGCTTTTTAATTATTCTACAATGAGGTTAATGCATATCATAATCAGCGCGATAGTAAGAAATAGTAAAAGTATGCGGGACATGTAAAATCACGTTCTTTACATTTAAACAAAAACTACTGAGCATTCTGCACGCATAATATAACTATTAAATACTTTAAATCTAAAGCATAAATCGAAGTAATTACGACCCACCTGCAGACAAGAATGGCCAAAGTATTGTAAAAGATCACATGATCGCAGTAACTATTACTGTAATAAGCAATTTTGTATTTTGCATTTAAAACAGTTGTAATAAAATATAGGCTCCATATAGTAGCATCGTATTCCAAGAGAGAACAAACTTGAGCGGTATATAAAATAATTAAGACACTTTAATCTGTAACATTGCACAATAAAACCTAAAATTCTATTGGCTTGGTTACTGAATATGTCACTTAACTTAAGTGGAAATCTTGAAGTAACATTTTCGTGTAATGTGTTATTTATTTAATAATTACATTAACCAAATTTGTTTAAATGTAAAAAGTATACACTTCAAAATGTTCAATTCTGAATAATTTTCGTCTCACCAGGAAACAAGAGAGTTTAAGCAAATTGTCGTGAATAGTTGAATTAATGGCAATGCATAGTTTCAAGTCATTTAATTATCTGCAAATAACAAACATTTACTGAAGCGAATGGAAAATCTTATAATATTAATATACATAATAAAAAGTATTGGCCCTAAATGGGAACCTTGAGGCACTCCCGAAGTAACATTAAACCATTTCGATGTAGACTTTTTAATTACGTTTTTGTGTCGATATTAAGATAAGTGGTGATAGAAGAAAGCAAAGGATTTCCCAAGTCTGATTTAGTTAACTTGAATATCAAGCAGTTGCTATTTACTGTTAGTGACCATATTTAAGCCTGTATAAACACAATCAACATCGTGACCAGATTCAAGAGAATTAAAGTCATAATTAGAAAATAGGAATGGATTCGTTAAAGTGTCATCTACCTCTCATGAAATCACGTTGTTCATCTATAATAGCACTTTCAACAACTTGAAACATTTTATGGTATCATCAACGATGGCTTCAAGCGCTTTAGGAATTGCAGATAAGATGCTTATTAAAGGATAGTTGCGAGTATCAGAACGTTCACACTTCTTAAAAATAGGGTGAACATTAGACCGTGTTTACAATTCATGAAATGTAGAACTATTTAAGGACTGATTGAAGGTTCTATCGAGATGTTCAGCCAGATTATTAGTACGGGACTTCAATATTGTTTATAGCAGCTTTATAATCGGCATTCGGATAATTTAATTTATTAAGAATATCTCTTAGTTATAGTTAATTGTATAGATTAAGCACCTCATTGAAAATACTATCGCATCCCTTACCTTCATAAGAATATGCTTGTAATAAACAGACTAAAAACATTTTGCAAATAAAGAAGCATTCCATTCGGACTGAAACCTACTTCATTCTGATAATTAATTTAGTTAGGTAAAACAATACCCTCATAATTTTAAAAATTTACGAACATCACCATTTTATCGAATTAATTTTTAATTTAACAGCATCATTTATTTTAACTTATCATCTCTATAACTGTAAATGCGTTTTTCCTTTTAGTTTTAGTAATACCATTTTTTAGCGTATGTTTCAATAAATTAATTGATAGTGTTCAGTTTACATTAGATACTTAATTTTTCATAATATTTATAAATTGTAGTTCTATCAATTATAATGATGTAAATATGTTTACAGAAGTACTTAAATGATTTTTCTTCAAATAAATTAGTAAATTTAATACACTAAACAGTTTTAGACGTTTTATTTGTAACAAATATCACAATTATTATCTTAAATCTTTTTATTTAGTTAGGTACTTGCGTTAGCAATATGTGTTTTGCTCCATTCATTAGAATGCCTATTTTTAAACGTCAACACCTTTTTTGAAACGAATTTTGTTTAATAATCAATACGATTTCTTATTAGCTTTACCTCTTCTAATATGTTAAAAGCTTTAATTATTGCTATATCTCTTTTTAGATTATCAGGTAACATTTGTCATTCTGATGATGAAGTCTATATAATTCGAAACATGTTAGATAGAATTAACAATTTACATTTTGAATTGATTGGGTGCAATAACATTTAAAATAACATAATTAGGCAAATACTGCTTTTTATTTGAGATCTTAGCCTTATTTATGTTATAAATAAACCTTTAATCTAAAGTTTACATTTAGAAATTGCGTTTTAATGTTGCGTGTTTGTTCTAGTAATTTAATGGTGCTGACGCACGTAAGCACACGTTGCGTTCTTCTAATTACCTGCTAATATAAGTTTACATTTCTTATATAAAACTTAAATCTGTGAAGCTTACTAATTTGTAACGCAAAGGTCGTTAATTTGCAAAATTTTAAATTGATTTGCTTCATTGAGCTAACTTAATTTTTATTTTGCTGGATATTCTTTAAATTTGTTGTAAATAAATTGGAAATTTAACTTATCACCTATGTAAATTAATAAAACGTCACCGCTCTTGCTTTTATTCCTAATCCTATTATGTAGTTATTTGTTTCCATAATTTATAAGTTCCGATATAAATGCTGGAGAGACTGTATTAATGAGGTATAATTTTAATTAGGATTTTCTTCAAGAGTTGTAAATTGACTCGATTATTTTAATTAACTTCTTAGTGTGATCCGTTATTGTTTATAATAGTAACTGCATTAGTTGCAATTTGAAAGGATTCCGTTCAGAGCGTAATTCAAAATGCATGTATTTAGGAACAAACAACATAAATAACAAATGTATTTGACTAAACTTCTGATTGATTTTCACTTTTTTTGACTATTTTTTGATATACAATCGAGCAGTTTATATTCAAGATATCAAAAAGAAAACAATTTCTCGCACTTCGAAATTCTCATAGTTATCGAGAGTTTTTGTACTTCGCTAGGGATGTTACAGAAATAACATCATAAACTTTAGTTCAAAATGATAAAATTTTCTCTTTTATAGGTTGCTAATTGTTAATGAATAATTAATTACTAATTGTAGTAACTATAATTATAATTACAATTAATAACTGTGGACGACTAAGAACACAAAAACCTTAAACAAAATATTTACTAAACAAACATTTAAATACCGAATTAAGCTAAGCAATAATTAATAATTCGCAGGAAAAGAGCATCGAAATGTCTCCAAAGACACTTAACCGCATTATATTCTTTTGTTGTTGAAATCTCTCGGTTCTGGTGTGCGGGCTCTCATTCCATACCAGTCTTTTTGCTACCTTTCTAGGAATCTCACCATTACTCGTTCACCCCTTGCCAGTATCGCTTTACTACCTAATAATTTTCATTAGCACCGAGAAATATTAGTACATTTTTAGACGTGATTTAGGGGGGACAGTCCGTTGCTAGTGACAAGCATACTGATTTAGATTTCGTAAACGTCTATAATTTGTTTTATACTGCGTTTTAGTCTCTTAACTAATTTGTGTAAGATTTAGCTCTGAATTCCTTTACATTGTATAAGGTAACGTAGAGTTGTTTTAATCGACAGTTTTATTTATTATAATGTTTTGTTAAATGGCATTTTATGCAATATAGTAAGAGCGATTGCACAAAATGATGTTAGAATATTTGGAGAGGAAGTAGATGAAGGAATAGCAGGTGATTACGAAGAAGGCGAGAGTGAAAGGATGTGTTAGAAACCCAAGAAATAAATTCGCACACGGTATAGGACATTTCTGATACACAGAAGGGGAATTGCCATTACAAAGCTATATTTTATAGGGAGCAATGGTAAAACTACATGGTCAAAACATGTTCCGCCTACAACTTGAATTTTTTCAGAAAATTTAGTGCAAGATTAGCAGTTTAAAATTTGAAAACAATTGTGGAGATAAGGACATATTTTTTTATTTGGAAATGCATAGAATTATTGTTGATTGTACAAATATTCACATAAAAAGCACAAAAGAAACCTATATAGTCATACTAAAGAAACCGACGTAACTGAAATGGAAGCCTTTATCAGATTACCTTATTTGGCTGTACTTATATCCAATCGTTTGAGCACTAATGAATTATGTAACACCAATGGAACCGATCTTGAACAAATCCGACCAGCAATGTCAAAAACTGGTTTTTAATTTTTACTTGAGCATTTAAGGTTTAATATCATTCACTTACGGACCAAAAGAACGCATATAGGCAAAATGTTCAAAATAAGAGAAGCATTGATTCATTTGTATTAAATGGCAACCTGCTTATACAAGATTTAGAAACGTCATAAGTGACGAAAAATTGGAAGTTTTCAGAGGTAGATGTAGGTTTAGACAATATACACTGAGTAAGCCTAATAAATATGGGGTTTAAAGATTTATGTGTTGCTAGACTCTAACACATTTTATACCTTCAGTTTAGCAGTTTATGTTGTACTACAACCGTATGGCCATTGCAAAGTTGACAATTTAGCATTTGCTCTTGTTCAACGACTAGTTGCATCAATTAAAAGTTTCAAACACCATGTAACGTACGATAACTGGTTCACCAGTATCCTACTGTACATGCATTGGTTATAGATTTCAAACCTATTTTCTTAGGAATAATTAGAAAAAATAAACTATAGCTGCCTTTAGAATTTTCTAAACCTGTACATAGGTAGCTGGGATCTGGTAGTATGTTTGCATTTGATAAAAAAATTGCGCTAGTATCGTATGTCCTAAAGAAGCGAAGAAGCGGCGATACAAAATACAGGCAAACCTAAAATGATACTAGTCCAAAACGCTATCAAAGGTGATGCTGAAATACTAGATAAAATGTGCGCAGCTTATAATTGTGCCATAAATACCCAAATATGGTCGATGGTAATATTTTATTTGTTGCTAGCAGGAGTGAATTTCATGGCATTGTTTCATCTTCAGAATATTGACCAAAAAGCTTCTCGACGAAAGCTTATACATGTATTATCATCGTAACCGAACCATCCTCAAGTTCTACAAATACCCGTGATCATTGCAATCATTGCGATCGAAAACGTCAACCAACACGGTTTCTCTCCAAAAAAATGTGCAAAGTACGTATATTTTTACATGTATATGCGTAGAATCTTATCGCTGTTATATTTTGTAAGAAATAATACAGATATTATTGTTTGAATCAATAGATTTAAAAATTTTGCTTTGCAGAATATTGCTTTAGGCTGCATTTAATATATGTTTGTATTCTTTTGTTTTCATAATTTTTTAGTATTATACAATTTACAAATTGATGAATCTATTAGTTTTTTTTACTAGTGAGCTAGAAATTTAACTTTCTATATAAAACCAGATTACGGAGTCTTAGTCAGCAGCCAGTAAACGTGTACTAAAAATAAACACCAGTACCGAATGCTTAAGGACACAACTTAAATTGCAGAAAATAAGCATGCACTAGTTTAGGCCGATACCACATAAAAGAGCTTTGAGAACTTTAACGTTTTACTTCAGAAGAAAAATTCTTAAATCTTTAGCTCAGTTGCGCTATTTAAAGATATACAGGGTGTTTCTAAAATGTGTGGTCAACGCGTAACCACAGATTCCTGGGATAAAAATAAGGCTATTTAACCCAACTTACCTATATCCGAAGTCGC
>JAHWXV010155439.1:0-17055 GCA_024586415.1 Phrixothrix hirtus
GGCATGCCGGTACACGACGCATGCGCTCGTTGCGGTATGCGCGCGAACTACTAGTGTCTACAACAAAACGGACCTTACTTAAAAAACACGCCTCGTATATGCAATTTGTACAGTATGTAACGTAAATATAAGTACAATAAATGACAATATGAGAAAAATAATAATTTTAACGATCATTATATTCTGTTGTTAGAAAATGAAAATAAAGAACGTGTATGCAATTATACAGTGTGTAGCATAAATATAAATTCTAATAATGCTCATCGAAAAATAAAATAGTTGTAAAGAACATTACAGCACAAACACGGAAATAGAATACAAATACCCAAGAAAACCAAATAGTGTTAGTCTATAACCGTAGAAATGGAACAAATCTATCAAATCTTAAAATCCAATATAAGAAACTAATTAAGTAGAATGACCATGAAATGTCTCAAGGACAGTGTAATTAAAATTTAATCATGTATTACGTAAAATAAATTAATATGTTTGTATATAATTGTGTGCGAGATCGAATGGTCATTTATTCTTGGGATATCCAGAAACAGCGTTCATTCTTCTGAAAAGAATTCTATATTAGTATTGTTTGGAAGTAAAATTAAGCTATCGTGTGATTTAGGGTTTGGTAGCAAGTCTGAAGTGGTGGAGGATTTTAAATAGTTAAATAATAGATAAATAAATTTAAGGTATTTAGGGAACTATAAAGCTTCGTAAATTGAAGTTGTAGATTATATTTCACGCGTTTGTAATTTTACACCTATCATTTCTGCATCAATGTGGTCTTAAAATAGTTCATTATTATTATAATATCCATTATAACCAGATTACTAAAAATCTGCCTTATCTGTCATATAATTAAAGCAGTAAAACTTTATGATCGCATATAAATGCACATGTAGCGCCGGATGTTATTACGTCACGCAGTAAAAATTAAAGGCAAGCAAATGTATACTGGTTATTTGTGTACGACTTCGCAATTATTTACATGTTATGAATTATTTTTTAGAGGGCCATATATTTGAAATACTTAAAATTAAATATAGAAAGTGTGAAAAATAAAATTTAATGAAATGATCACACCAATATTGAAAGTGCTGGTTTTCATTGCTTTATAACTACTTTATAAATTGATTATATGAAATATACTCTATGCATAAAATTAGTTTTTGTCTCAAAGCACTGACTTATTTTATGATTAGATGTTATTATTTATACAGGTATGTTTCTACAATTTCATCATTTCGTAATAAAGTTTCGTAGGGTAAGAGATCACACGCTGCTTTAAAACGGCGTCGCAAGTGTTTAAGCGTTTTTAGTCCAAATTTTACGAAACTGAATTATACGAGATGGCGTTACTGTAGAAATCGTTCGCTTCAGTTTTAGCGGGAATCTAAGCCAAGCCTTCATTTCACCACTCCAATCGTTTTAGACATACATAATTATTATGTACTCATAGAGGCTTCAAATTACATTCTTATGTTTATTTAGTTTGCATTGTGTATTTTTTTAATTAACCGTCGTATATTTAACTATTATTTCATTTTAGCATTATAATATTTTTTTAATTAAATCCTGATGATGGTGTAGTATTGAAATAGACCGAATCATATGTAGGTGATTTTATTAAAGTTATTAGGAGAAGCAGGTTCTTTTTTTTTGAATTTACATTAGATGATTGTTTCCCATTTAAGAATATTGATATTAACAAATATCTTCGTTAAAATTTAGGTAAGCCTGATTAAAATATTTCGATCTCAAAGTTACAACATACAACTTTTATCTACAGAATTGATCGATACCAAATTCCGCTACATTAATAATTTATTTAAACATTGCATAATAGACTTTATTCAATCAGTAGATAATTTTGAATGACAATGAAATTTAAATTCGTTAAATAACAATTAGTAGTTTGTATTGTATTCCTGACAATCAAATTAATTAATTGATGTATAAATAAATTACAAACATTATGAATAACTTCTTCCTTTTTCACTAGCAAATAATATTTATATTAAATAATGTATACAGTCCATCCAAAAATTAATAATCATTGTGAAACGATAAATTCTTACACTTCACTACCAACTTTCGACTAATAATCGGAAGCAAAATATTCGATAACTATTAAATGTTTAACCAAACCTTGATCGTTCTACAGGACTCAGAATTTTTAGTGGCGATGATTGCAATTGACTTGGAGTAGCTCGCTCCAATTCGCCTTGATTCAAACAGCAATAGAACCATCAGTTGCTCCAAACAGTAGCCTGCATACTCAAACTTTCTCTTTCACGCCACCAAAAGCGAAACAACTGTAAGAACTTTCGTAATTACTCCTAGCTTAACACGAACGTCAGTATCTTCTAATTGAAAATTAGGCCTCAATCCACAACTATAAAGAAAGTGCAAAAGAAATACAAGAAACCAAACCGATAACAAAAACAAAACACAAAAACACCCTATAATTAAATTAATGGATCAATCCAACCTCAAATAAAGCATTATCTTCCAACATATTCACTATTTAATAAAATATTACAAATTTTACACCGATTTGTGACACTTTCAAACGTGGACCTCCGAATGCTTGACCAGCTAATATTCTACATCTGACAATCGAATTCCTATCCTTTCCGTTAAGAAAACTTGTACTTCATATGTACAATGGAACTAAAATTATTTTAACACATTCTCTTTATATAAATTCTAATCACACATGCTTCAAAAATATGAACCATATATAAAACAAGTAATAAACCAAGGCATCAAAATCCAGTAAAAATTAAATTAACAAAGCTGAAGATCTATCTAAATTCAATTGTTGAATATTGCTATTCAACTCAACAGTACTATATTAAGGAAAATTCTCCCAATTAATTTAAGTTGTCTAAAAACCAAAGAAAAATGTTCTAAATCCTAATAGATATTCTTACTTAATACTCACATCTACCAAAGAATACATTTACGTTATAAACGCACATTTAGGTGTAGTTAATAGTAGTAACTGGTTGTTAAGAAATTATTTTTAAATATGGCGGTTTTTATTAATATACTGTAAATTAAAGTTAAAGAAGTGTTGGTGATTTTAGGAAATCAAATAAAAATTCATTCCAGTTTTAACTATTTAGGACAAATTAGTTTTTCTTTGAAAATGCTTTTGCAAGAAATCGTCAATTTATTTAATTTACGATTTACAGGGAACTGTAAGTAAAAGGCAACAAAGATGATAGGCAAAATTAGGCAACCTTACGACAGATAATTTTACCTGGAGCTGAAATACGTGCATGTACGGGACGTGAAACGAAACTTTAGATCGTCTGTAATTGAATACAGTTTGTGTAAAGAAAAATATTTAAATACCAAGAACACGGAAAATGCCATTAGAAATAACTAAGACGTTAAAATTAACATTATAGTTGAATTTAGAACGACAAACTAAATATTTCCATTCCAAAATATATTTGCTAAAGTTATTTCAAATTGATGTACCGCCAAATGTAAATGCATGTTTGGAATAAATAAAGTATTAAACAGCGCAGAAAGAATCCATTAGAAATTAACATTTTGCTTAATTTTTTAAATAACTGTATTGCTTATTATTTAAATAATTATAGCAAAACAAGACGTAGAGCAAAATGCAGATGACGTAAGAGAATGTAATTATTTCGACACAAACGTAAATTGCATGCATTTGCACTTGAAAAATTAGGAAGGTCCTGGGTTATATACACAGGTCGCCTACTCTAATTCAGGTTTCGAGTGGTTGCTAGAATTGACAATGATACCTCTTCTAAGTTAATTTTAGAGTAGTATTTTCACACATTCATACCTTCGAATGTCCTTTGAAACCCATCCTTGCCTCTACCTATCCAAACTTTTTTCTTGAACGGAGGACTTCGAAATAACTATGTACGTCTTTCTTTTCTTGCTTATATAATATTTAAAAATGCATCAAATTATTTCGTATTAGGTACTTGAACTCACTCAGTTCGTTAGTGTTGTAAAAATGGGTATTAAGATAGTCGCGTTTCAATTTCAATGTACCCATTAAAGCTATTACATAATTATTCGAACACATAAGTTTATCAAATCAAATATCCATCAGGTACAAAATTGAACCATCCCGAGGATCATATATTTCTACCTGTGCGTGCTCGCCGTAGCCTAAAGTGTGGTAATATAAAATCCTAAAAGGCTGCAGTAGCTCTTATAACGTATGCAGGAGCGCTGGGCGTAACTGGTTTACAACTGCGCTGCAGGGTCTATGTTAGACATAGTATATGGTATCAACTTTTGAACACTTTGTGTGATACAGAACCCAAAACATAAGAACAAGTACATAAATCTTGGAATTTGAATGTATTTCTAGATAAAGTAACTTAAATACAGCTAGCTTATTAATATAAAACAATGGTAAAATAAACAAAAACGTCCCACGATAAGTCCTAGCGGTTGCATTATTTCAAAAAGAGATAGTAAGCTTAACACCACGAAACAATAGAATTATTCATGAAACCAGCTACAATTGAGCTAAAAACAGAAAAATATATGGATTATGACACAAAACCATTTTATATCTCTAAAATACTGCAAATATAAGTTTTAATTACCTTATGCAGTTAAATTCATTTATTTTATAGAATTGGTGTCAGTGAAGTTCATTTGCTTAAAATCCTAATTTCTATTAGCGAAGAAAGTTTGAATAAAGTGAAATAAATATATATATAAAATAAGAGTTAAAGCGATTAAAACTTTAAGTTGAAAATGTGCATTAAACGAGGTGTATAAACACGAAGAGCTTAAAATTTAAAAACACGAAATAACCTTACAAGTACTTGGACACTGGCTTGGTGGAGACTAGCTTACTTTATTTATTTGTCAATTGACTCGCAGTTCAAAAATTGCTTTAACTTCCATAAAACTATTAGCTTTTCTACAAGGTATTTTAGGTATATCAGTATCAACTGCTGATCATTAGTTGTTTTAATAACAACTCATTATTGTCTACTAACTAAAGAATATAAAATTTAGAAAGGCTGTTGTAAATCTTTGCTTTGTCAAGTAATTGTAATAGCAACTTGGATAACAATTTGGTTACAGGGTAAACCTGAATTAACTTCATCAAACCCTTATTGCTCCATAGCTTTAATATTTCAGTAGTGTATTTTGAAATTTAAGATAAGGTACTCTGTATACGGCGTTCATCAAAATTTACAAAACACTTATTAATTTCATATTCATCATCTAAATCTCTAACTAGATCCCTGTTATTTTGAATTTGTCGTCGGCACTAAGCGCTCCTTCGCGCCAATCCTATATTCTATTTAGATCTTCTGTTATTGCTTTTTGATATTGTATAAAAAATAACAACTATCTGCATTTATTATACGTGACCGTAAGTTCAGCCAACGCAGCTAAAAGTAAGGGATGTATTAAGGCAAAGAAAACATAATAACTGAACTATAAATACGAAGCTCGCTTAATAAGTTAGGTAAACATGCAAGAGATTCCGCAATCAGTATAAGATCAATATCATTTTGTTAAAATACGTTAGTCCAGCTGGCCTCGTGCCAATTTTCAAATCTGTCGATTAGATTGTGTTTGACAATTTGTATTGTTTCCGTTAGAATGGAAAAAGTGATTTTCATATTGGTGCAGTGAAAAATCTTTTTGCAAGATGAGTGTCGCGTTTGTAAAAGTGAACCAGAAATGTAATTATCCAATGGCTTCGGAATATTGTTTAAAACTATTTAACCCGCAACCGCTACAATAAAAATCTTAACGGTAAAGCTACAATCGGTACGACATACCGCTACTAAAATTTAACCAAATTTTCGTGTATCTATTAGAATTTTACATTTAAAAACTAACTTTGATTTATGTTTAGTATATGTAATAAACATACATTAAAACTTATTTCAAATATTTTGTACACTGAGAGCATAATTTCTTAAGGTGTTCCATACAACTTCTGCAAACATAAAAAGTTTTTCCATTTATATTAGGTGGACATTGATAGCAGTTTTTCTTGGATTCTAGCCTTTCATCTCGTAAACTACCATCGTCAACATTTTCTTCTAATGATCCTGTTATACCAGTTGTTATTGAATGAATATCTCTTCGAATGCTTGGAAATTTTAGTCTCTTTTCCATGTACGGGAATAGTTAGCGATTTTGCCAATAATTTCAAGAATTTCATTCGATTGATATTTGTAGAATCCTTGTAGCTATTAAAAAGTATAAATGCGTTTACTGAAGACAAGTTCAGCATAGCAAAGGAAATTGCCATAGGCCAACCTCTCGCCCTTCTGCTAGACGAGTGATTGGCATATTTTCGGTCGAGAGCGTCCACACTTTTTTGAGATTGTACTCTGCAATCATTTTTGGTTTTCCTGTTTCAGTATCAGTGGCCATGCTATGATGCATCGAAGATACCATCATACACATGCTATATTTTCAGAAAATCCATACAAACTGCAGCCAATTAGTCTTTGCCTTGCTGGTAGAAAAGAAGTAGGAATTTGTCGTTTATTTTTCTTCAAAGTACCCAAATAGGTCAGCCCTCTTTTTTGAAGCTCATTCACCACATCTATAGAGCTTAACCAATCATCGGCTGTAATATTCCTACTTGACCTTTCTATTGGCTTTGTTAATCTCAATACAGATTGAGTAGATATCCTCAATTGTTGCTCTTCTACCGACAACTTTTTGCCATAAGATCCTTTTCCAGTATAGATATAAGCGTTGAACAGATAATCAGTCCTGGCATCTGCCAAATATTGAATTTTGATACCATATTTACTTGGCTTATTAGGCAAGTAAACTTTAAATTTGCACCTTCCTTAAAATGCTACTCACATTTCATCTGTGCAAGTATACGCACCAATGCTGTAATTTTTCTTACAGTTTTCAATAAATTGTGAAAATAGAGCACTTATGGTGCTAGTATTGAAGTCATCAAATCCAAGACATAAAAGTAAAAATTCAAACCTCTTTTAGGCATAACCGCACGAAAAATGTTTCTTCCTGTTCCGTGGGTTGCATAAAATGAATCTATCTTTTCGTTTCCAGATTTAAACATTTCTGTATAAAACAGTAACCCCGAAAAATCTCTCAGTTCTAGTAGGTCAATAATATTACAGTGTGTGTGGTTGTAGTCTTTAAATTTTAATTTTGTTTTTACAATCTTTTTATACGTCCATTTCACGATTTCATTTAGCATTTCTTCGTGAAAAGCAAGTTCCATACTTGTAATGGCGAAGGATTATCACCCAAAAGTTTGGCAGCTGATGTTAAATCAGGCAAAGTTACAACAATATTATGTTTTCTTGTTCGCACATTAGCAGGAGGGCCATCTTTATTCCATTTAAAATGTTTATCACGCTCTAATACATAATTTGAAAAATATTTTGTACTAATAGAAAAACTTTACTCCGAACTCGATTCCGTTATCTCTGTGTCCGTGTTGTGTTCACTTTCCGAAAATATTTCGTTATTAGCGTCACCGTTACCATTATCGTCATCTTCTAAATGCTTCGTGCACCATTCTTCAAACCTGGGATCATCTCGACGCATCCTCTTCGGTGACTGTGAATGTGCCATAATAATGGGTATAAGAGACCGCCGCGAAAAGAAATTTTTTTCATGTGCTAACTAGCCCACGTCATGAAAACGGTAAACACATTTATAATTAGATGTCGCCTAATTAATACTGATTTTTATTTAGACTCTGTATTAAGTAATTAGTTCTATACAAAAGAAATAATAAAAAATAATAAAAAATGTACAAATATTAGTGTAAATCAATTTTAAAGAAAGTCATAAATTACTTACTCTTAAATTACAATCAGTATCTCTGACCACTAACGTATCAAGGAGAGAATTACGTGCACACTGTAAGTATAACGGATAAACTAACTGCACCCATGTACACATCGGCTCGTCGTGCAAAAGTAACTGAGTGGCGCAGCCGCATATAGCATAAATTCGTAGAATTATAGAACATTAAAATAACGAAGCGGTATGTGATACCGATTGTAGTGGTTGCAGGTTAAGCATAATGAATCTGAGCTTTTGCGTCGATTTATTACTCTTAATGATGTTTGGACTCACCCCTATATCCCGGATACTAAATACCAATTCAAGAAATAGGGGGAAACCTATTCAAGTGCACCGAAAAAGGCAAAAGTGGCACCACCGTATGATAAAGTCATGGCAACTATTTCTGGGAATGCTTTCGCAATAATTTTCTTTGACTAGTTTCGGAACGGCAGAACTGCAATATCTTTGCTAGACCGGTGGAATGAAAATATCAAACAAAATCGACCACATTTAGTAAAAAAAAATAATTTTATTTTACCAAGATAATGCACTAGCACTTGTTTTAGCTATTGCAACTGCAAAAATACATGAATTTCATTCACTTGACTTGGCTCTTTCTAACCATTTCTTATTTGCAAATATGAAAACTTGGCTTGCGGATAAGAAATTTTCATACAATGAAAAAGTGATTGCCGAAATAGGCGGGTATTTAATAAATATTATTTTACTGAAAGCATTAAACGTTTTGCATATCGATGGAATAAATCTATTGAGTTGTTCTTGCAATGGAAAAGCAATTGCTGACTTATGGACTACCCTCGTACATTGCTTTTCTACTGAGCGTAATTTCAACTTAATGCAGTGTTGCTTTTACTTTATTTTAACACAAAGTACGAATAAGCAGTATATGGAAATTTGTATGTGTTTTAAATAAATTTATCAAACTTTACAAAATATCTGGTTGATTGTCCCATAAGAGTAATAAAAACTAAAATTAAAAACCTGAAGGTTGAAATAATTTTGTAGTAGTTACGCTGAAGCTTTTAAGTACGTTGTATAGGGTTGCTGTATTTTACTATATTTTACTTTAATTTATAAATTGCAGCAATATATTTAATGTAAGCATTTCTGATTGCAATTATATAATAAAACTCAATTTTAAACTATGAACATCCTTCTAATTAATATTCGATATAGAATTCTTGCTTAATTTACCATAGCACCAATAGTGACTCAACTCTGTTGCAGATTAATTAAAAAGGAAACTTAAATATACAATTAAATTTCTTCCCCATGTAAAGTGATACCAAAGCTCTTTGGGATTTATTTACTAATGGAAGTTTGAATAAAATCACCTACAACTTCAAACTTGTACTATACAAGAAAATGCTTTTAATTCCTGCTAAATCGATTGGAAAACTAAATTCTATTAGAGCTTTCGTATATACTGTATATTGTTTAAATAAATATATCATGTATATCAATGTTTATTATCCCACATTTGTTAATTGTATAGAACACAGCAAATCATTTCATATTAATTAATGTCCAACTAATAATTCTGCATTCAGGTAATAGTTTAAATAACTGAAAGTAGCTAGATTGTAAATAATATCATATTCTGATGTATTATTTTTAATTATGCGTTCTTTGAAATATTGATTACTAATATTTTTATTGTGGAAATCTAAATGTTTCTTGTTTTTCTTCAATTTAATGACAACGATTAACTGAAGGCATGGTATGAAAATTTGATGCTAATTATATAACTAGCCATGCTTTATAACATGCAAATGGGTTTAATATTTGAATGTATATCTTATTCAAATATAGATAATAAGTAATTAATATCACGGCAAAATTTAGTATTTTATATAAAAAAATGTATAAGAACCGATCATAAAATCTCTCCGCAGTAATTATGTTCACTTAGATTAGATTGTTATAAGTGTTAATTATTTTTACATAAGCACAATGAATTAAATATAATCCTTATTTTTCATTTAAATTTGGCTTGCATTTGCATAAAGTACTAAACTGCCCTTTTCCATTTTCTAGTTCAAAGCTGCTCTTCTCAAATAATTTTCAAAGTCTGATTAGTAGCTCTTGTGTAATTGAAGGAGTATAAGTAAATATTTCTGTTTTCAGTTCTTCAGTTGTTTTTGGGCTGCCTTTTTGTTGCTCCTAGAAGAAAAAATTAGGCGGTGAAAGGTCTGATGGCCGTAGAAACCAAAGATCGCCAAATCTTGAAAGATATAACGGGACAAAGACGTTTTGCGACCCTGAACTTACAGTGTTGCGCCGGCAGATAGTGGTGATGGGAGGTGCGAAGTTAACTATCAAACTAACAGTACTGCCTCCACGAACGCTGTTGTAGCAGTAACATAAAGAAAAAGTTGCATTTGAGGTCACCACTTCATTTGGAGACGTTAGATTTTAAAAATGGAAAGTAGAGAACCAAGACTTCACTTCGAAACCGTATTACGGGAAAGCAGAGGGATACTTATTATGCGATGGTGAATCGTGCGCATATATACTTCAATCAGATTAATCGAAACTCACAATTAGGATGTTTACCTTAACTTATTTCTAGTAATTATCTGAAAGAAAGAATGGTTACTTATTCTAAGGTTCTTATTAGCTATGAAATAATAAGAGCTCAATTCGATATGTCACTATAATGAATAATTTGTAAAATGAAAAGTGCAATTCGGTAAACCCATATAAATAAATTTAAATATAGGCATATGTAACGGCAGTTCAAGACGTATTTTTAACTATAACTAAGTTCGGGGACTCCTGAGTTTCTAATATTTATATTTACATTAAGTTGAACAATAAACTCAGCCTCTAAATTCTGGTCTTTACTTATCGAAATAATTGAACTTATTAAAGGGTAATATTATAAAATTATCTAAATTGTCTATTCTTAACTTGGCCGAAATTTTTGCTCCAGCGGAGTTTATAAAATGGGTTGTTATCGAATCTCAAAGAAAATCTTCGAGAATTACGTGGTGGTAAAGTCAAAATAGAAAAACGTCGCTTACTTGTGGTCCAAGGACTCTGAAGTTCTCAAAAGAAGTAGGGAACAGTATCGCCTCTGGTTCTATATTTTGGCGTACCTTACTTGTACTGCACAGTTCCATCCTAAACCCTTTTACAGGAAACGAACGTGGAAAGATGATAATTTGCCCAATTAAAATCCGCCTTTGGGCATCAATATGTAGAATTTCCCAAAAATTCGGTCATTTATGGAAGTTAAACCTGAGTAACTCTTCTGTCCTGGAATTTAAGTTGAATCTTGACACTTCCCCTTTAAAGTACGCGTATACTTAGCTACACAAACAAGGAAGCGTGGGTTACTGTATTAATCTCTACCTTCAACTAACTCTCAGAAACATTTCTTTCAGAATGCGGGGAGAAAGCGGGAATTGTTAGTAGCTATTTTTAGAAATACTCCCGTATCGAAGGTTATTGCATGTCTACGCCTTTAATGACGTGATAGTTTTTAAAATACCCTTGTTACATTGCATTATATGAAAATCGCAATTGATTTTTATTTTAATAACAAGGAAAGAATTTAAAACGCTTTTCTAATTGAATTAATTGTAATTTTGAACATTTGATCTTATTGTTATTATAATTAAAATATTGACGGGATATTACGGAATATGCTCAACAGTTACGCATAGTTTTTTATATGCCGAGTGTCTCTAAATAATTTATTATTGTATTTGTCAAAACTTAAGACGCGCTTGCAAGAAACATCATTGAAGGGCGCGCAGGATATGAAGTCGTACTAGCTTATTGAAAATAGGCATTAAGAATGACATTTTCAATCAGTGATGCCTTAAATGGGTAAAATATTTCTGAACAGTATCGTTCTCCATTTATGGTATTTTGTAACAGAGTTGGACCGATTATACATTTTGGAGAAATTTCTGCTCATACAAATAATTTTAGATTCATCTGTGTTTGATGAATTTTGTTAGGATTACTTGTTGACCATATCTGAGTGTTTTGGAAATTAATCTAACCTTACATGTGAAACCACGTTTCTTCCAAACAATGTTACACCTATCACTTCAATTCGATCTTGCACGAACTTCAGATATTACGTTTTTCACAATATTAGCAGGTTGTAAGTGTTGTACAATAGTTGCTGCGTATGGTGAAAATTCAGTTTTTCTCTAAGAGCTTTCTGGGTAGATCCCTAACTAAGGCCTGTCTCCTGCCTAACTCGCTTATTGATTTAGATGGGCTAGCTTTTATCTTTTCGGAAATATTCAGCACATTTTCTTCTGCCAAAGTATTTCTTTCAAAACGTGTGCTTACGGCGTTCTATGAATTTTTGTTTTACACTATCCATATACTTATCACCGGAACGAAATACTTCATCTATTTACGGTTAACATCATAAAAGGTAGTTGTTGAAAAGAGACTTACACATAATACACAGTAACAACGTAATAACTAAACTGTTTATAAAACTGCAGATGCGTAAAGGAGGGGTGAATAACCTTACGCAAAATAGCCAAAGTCACTGCAGAGAGACTTTACAACCTAGCGATATTTGCACGTTCATCGTGTTGCTAAACGGATTGTTCAAATATTTTATTTTAATCATGGATTATAAAAACCAATTTCAATTTAAGAATATAACATGATAATAATAAGATTTTTATTAATAAGCTCCCTGTATGCAGCCAGACCAGCTACATATATACTTAACGATTTATGAACACCTTAAATACTTAACGTAGAAATGTTGTCAAAGATCTTTTCCTTTCAGACATCAAAACGCGCTTAACGTAAGTCGGCTATAAGTCGGTATTCATTTAAAACCAAATCCAGTTTTAGTCTTCGTTAAATCTCTATATATTTTACTTGTGTACTTAATTGCTCAAAACGTATTCACTTAAATTTGTTTGTTTTGAAACAATTTAAACATCCTTTTTGTACCTTAAATTCATTCTTGGAGAAATTTTAGTCCTTTAGTAGAATTTATGTGTATATCTACGTTCTCTAGAAGTGCTAGAGTAAAAAAATGCATCTTTAAATAATTTAAAAGAATATTGTTAAAAAATAAAATTATATCCATAAACCTGCAAGATATAATAATTAAGAAGTTCTTAATTATTTAAAAAAATAAAAACTAAGCTTAATCAATTCCAAATTAAATACGATGTTTATTTCTGTAGAATAAATTACGGTACGTGCCATTTGTGCCGACTATTGACTTTATTTTTAAATTTGAAGGTTAAAACTTTAAATGACGGCTACAAAAGCACGTGTTGCTTGAAAATAAGCAGAAGAAATTAACAAATCCATGCATAAAGTAAGGCTAAGGCGCTTTCTTCACCTCAGCTATGTTTCGACAGGAGACGACTTCCAAATTACTAGCTCAAGGTAACTGATGTATCTCGCATTTAATCTTTCGGTGGATAAAATGTAACAACTTAATCTGGGAAAATACAATCTGACAAATTTTTACAAAAATAGATTAGTGAATTCCCTTTAGTTCCCATTAAATGCTTGTACACCTTTTTCTGACTTCTAGGTATGGAGTTAAAGAATTTTTTCTACCATAAATATAGGGTGGATATCATGGAGGAAATAATACCATTACTGGGGTATCAAGCTAGCGCAATTTTTTGCTATCTTAACGAGGGAACATCGAATAAGGAATTTCTCACTTTTAAGGTATTATACCTAATTTCGTAACCATTTATTTGTCGGCGAACGCACTTGACACATGGTTTAACACATCATTACCGCTTGCATTTTCTTTTATAGGATCGGGTTATTCGCCTCTCAAAATCAAGTTTTTCATCATCTATTCCGTCGCACACTGTTTGGCGTGGATTTAGCACATTCACTGCCCATGTATTTTTGTTAAATTGATCTATGGCCAACCGACTTTTGTTTTTCAGCTAAGTTTATTATTCCATAAAATAATCAAGACATAAAGTTTAATGAAATTTAAATAAATTGACCTTGAAAGACCTATCGACTCACACGGTGCGCCGTGAGCCACTAGAACTAAACTTTCAGTTTGGCGACTATGCTTTTGTTGAAATAATAACATGATAAAAACGAAAATGGAGTAATAAAATATATTGTATCAAAACTTACAAAAACAAAATTCAAATTTAACTAAAGAATGTAATAAGAAAACAAATACACATCTTTACAATAACGATGAAATATATGGAAACAGAGTTTCGAGCACAGGTTTGGGGAGTCTTGGTATTGGTTGCAGCAAATGTTAGTATTTTTGATAAATTTATGGCGTTTCTTAGAGTTTGAAAATCGATAACAGCATTATTTGCTTATAATTTTTATATAAATATGCAAAAATATTAGAAATCGAATCCATTGGTAACTGTTGCTTTTTGTAGGTGTTTACAAAGTTCCCAATATATGTTACTAGTATTAAATCAAGGATAACATAAATATAACCGTTTAAAGTTAAACCCACCATATGAGTCGTTGTCCACATAGTAAAAACGCGCGAAATTCACCACGTGAGACGTGAGCAGTGAATGTGTTAAGCATTTCCACCTATAAACAAAACAACATCAATATGATCAGAGTTACCTTAATTACTTGCTAATTTGGTACCATTTAAATGCCAAAAAGATTATATTTCATTTTAATCAAGTTCAAATTAATGTACTGTAGCAGTATATCTAAATGTAGTTCGGCCCAATTGCAATTTAATTTGTCTACATTGTAGTTACCTGTTAGTCAGGGTTTACTTTTGAACCAAGTGGTGAGTGAAAATACTATCCTTTAAAATTAAGTTTTGGGTATACATACGGGATACATGGTTGAGGCTGGAATTACCATTTATTTTATGAAGTGAGCACCATTAACTTTCTTCAGTGTTACCAATATTTCGCCTATATACATACAAACACACTTGGCAGCGTGGACGCATCGATCAACTCCATTGTAGTTAGTTTGGTAGCGTATCAACTCACCGGACCTTAAATTAGCTATATCATAACGTCATTTTGGAATGTGGCAATATCAAGAATAAAATTTTCGGGAGTTTACTTACTATGTACCTCAAGATAGATCAAATATTCGTCAGGATGTATTTTAGTGCCTATCTTACTCATGAAGCTCCTATTTATGTCTTTTTTCCTGTTTACAGTTCATTAAAGCAATTAATAATGAGATAATAGTCCAATTCAAAATTAGGTTACCGTTAGATAATGCTTTCGTCAATAGCTGCAAAAAATTTCACAGAAGGTAATTTATAGATCAATAACACGCAAGTGATACTTTTCCGTAATGGAGATTGTTTTGAATTACTTAAACTAATAGAAGCAGCGATACATTCTTCCGTTTTTACTGAACAACCCTCGTATTTTTAATTTGAAACATGTTACTTACAATTATATAAAAAATAAAAATCTACTTTTTCTACATTTAATTTAATTCTCTCTCAGTTTATAGTACATGTAGATATTCCTAGATTTAAAAGGTTTTAATTGTGCTGTGAAAGAAATGGCATGTAAACATATTCATGAAGTCATTTGTATATGAAGGATGTATTTGATGACATGCATTGAAAATATATATATAGGAAACCTATTTGAGCAATGTATATATAGCGACCCTTCCGTCAAAAAGTCATAACCATTCATATTCACGCAGAAGCTTTATACAATAATTTTCAATACACTTGAAATAACCTTTACGACAACAGAAGTGAATGTAATATTTATAATAATGTAGCCATCTTAAGCTTAATAAATTATCTTATTTCTTTTGTATGTGTACCTAAAAAGATTTTTTTAGAATGGTGGTAGATATATATTGCATATAACGAATGTAATTTCAACAACATAGATTATTATCTAAATGGTTACAATTACACAATTAATGTGTAAATTATAGAATCCAAATTATAGGACTGATTATACAAATAAAATATAAAATATGTACGATACAGATTATTCATGATAAAATGAAAAATGAAACAATACAACTTAATTAAAATGAAATTCATTATCATTAGATTTTTTCTTCAATCGCTTTAAAAAGTAGGTTTTTCAATTTCTAATGTTAATGCAAAGTTGAATTTTCTGAGGAATACCACCTTTTCGCTCTAAGGCGGCAAAGTAACTGTTTCGTTCATTACAACACCATATCAAATATGATATAACGAAATGACATTTAAAATTTTGTAATGAACGCAGACGACGAAATATATATACGATAAATTCTTCCATGATAACAAATGAACAACTTATTTGATAAAACTTTATACTAATTCAGTATTGTTAAATAAAGATAGTTGTTTAGAATTTGGTAACGTTAATACGATTGTAAAAAAACTGTATGTAATTTAAGTGCAAAGTGACATTGTCATTCTAGAGAACTTCATGCGCTCCGCTGGGAGACGAGCTTTATTTTTCTGCCTTGAGCGCCACTTTGCAATTATTAACATAAGAATCTTTAGACTACCAAAATTAAAGTTAGAACTTAAGTTTGATCAAAATTTATGTTTTAGGCCATTCAATCTTTTAAAAATCATATTAATCACCTTTCACAGTTTTGAGCAATTTGCTCTAATTATATTTATTTTGTCCCTTGTTTTATTTGTGAACTGGTTTTTAGTTAAGTAACCGATGTACTTGTAGGCCTTTATTATGAATCATGCCTAAGGGCCAATACCCTACTTTCAGTACACTATTTTTAATGTACTGTTATAATCTTTACCCAAAAATTAACTAAGGTTTACAGTTTATGTAAATTAATTTTTAAACATAAAATTCAAGTTATTCAATTACGAATTAGATAGATATACATACAACTTGAAATCTAAAAATGTTTCATCAAGATACAATAACCTGTGCAGAATAGTTCTCTTAGGTTTTTGTCTGCAAAAATGTAAACACAAAGTTACCTTCTAAGGCAGGAAATCTCGGCCGTAAATTTTAATCTTACTTTAAAATAAAGATTCGATTCACTGCTTCAGAAGCTCATCGTAGACGGTAGTTTAAGACAAAAGTTATAAAAGAGTTTTCTACTAAACAACTTTATAAGAAAGACACAGTTGCTTAAAAGCAATGCCAACAAATTAGTTTTCGACTACAATCCTAAGCAGCGCCAAATTAATGAAATTTGGAACACGATATGTACTTCTATGTGAGTGTAGCGTACTTTAGTTAGAATTTGAAAATATTACTAAGAGTGGATTGTGTGTGGGGGGGGGGG
>JAHWXV010155441.1:0-11134 GCA_024586415.1 Phrixothrix hirtus
AGTACCGGCATAACGAAGCGACTTCGGATATAGGTAAGTTGGGTTAAATAGTCTTATTTTTATCCCAGAAATCTGTGGTTACGCGTTGACCACACATTTTAGAAACACCCAGTATATGCTATATGCAATATGCAGTACACTTGAGTGTTGGGTTGCCCAATTAGGTAAACCTCTATTTTGTAAAAAATTGTAAATAAAGTAAGTTGAACTTGAGAGGTATTACAATGAATGCTAATGAACAAAGTACTAATTCAAAAATGGGTTGTGCTGAAGGCAATACATTTATACCCCAGACTAAATCTGCCTACAAATATAAATATGCGATTTACTTAGATTTTTTCATTACTAATAAGTTTTAATTATTAAACACCTCCAAATAAGGTGAATATTAATTAAATTAGTTTTAAATCTCATTATAATATATTCAAAATTATCGCCAATCGCACTAGCGATCAATCTCATAATGAAGCATAACCCAGCAAGTAAAGCAGCTAGCAGGGTACGCACTCTGTGAACTCGTCAATAATTATTGTTTATTTGTAAGATGTCAAATACATTTTGAATGTACTGATATCTGGCACCTGTTGTTGAAATACTGTTTTAATGAAAGAAAACGCAATGAAAAGATAGAAAATCTATCAAAAGTAATCAACTTTCCAATGAAAACCTTCTGGTAACAGTATTCAGGAGCACAGATTCCTCGCTGGCTAAGTATTGGGAGTTGTTGAAACTAAAGGTACTCTGTGCAAGATTATTCAAGGAATAATATGTCGGTGTACCATTTCACCTTCAAACAGACATTGAGAGCTGTAATAATGTGGACTCAGGTGAAATGTTAAGTGTTGGGAGATTCTATGGACAAGTTGATGTACGATGTTGAAGTGATCATAATACGAAACAGATGTGATGCTAACTGGAAGTAACAAAGAGTACACAACACTCCTACATTTCCAAATTGCCGTAAGAATTTTCTTAGGCTGCCAAGATAATTTCCACACATTGTTCATCACATATAACGTAAGTAATCATCTTTGCCCTGCCACAATATCAAAGACGACTTTGAGGTGTCACTGATTATCTCATGGAACTTTTCCGTATTTATGCTCTTTTGTCCGCTAATGGTACGAGCCGATACACGCAGGTACCTGCAGCAAGTATTGCATACTTTTCAATATGTCAGCCTCCACATAACTTTCAGAATGTCATCGTGAGTCTCATGCTATGACTCATTCACTAAACACCGATACATGTGCTATACCCATTATTAAATTTACATTTTTTGCGATCTGTGCTCCTGTAGGCTTAACATAAGCTCACACAGCATGGCGTTACATCCCATCGGTTTGGTTCATTACGAAACTTTCATTGCGTACATTTACACCGTTACTCGGTAACTTGGCGCCACTCAGCGAACACGCTTTTTTTCGCCTGTTTTATATGAAAATATTTCATTTTCCCCAACTTAGTATGCGCAATTGTTTTCAGAAATCAATAGAAGTCATAAGGAATCTTCTGCCACAATATCCTGTTACCTCTGTAGGAGTTGTTTTCTGGTATCAGTGCGACCAAATTTCTGCTATAATTCATTTATTTTCATTATTTTGACGTTGCCAACATATATTCCGATGTTTATTCTTTCATTTCATAATAATCCCTTAGGCGCCCGCACACAACACCCACACTTACATCCCGAGATAATGAAACCTAAAATCTGTGTATTGATCCTCTTTCATGAAATTCACTTTCGTTATGAAACAATATTTACCCATATATTGGTCTGCAGTCCGTTTCATGCCAGTTTGAAGCTTAAGCTTACCAAGACACACACACATTTTCAAATCCAAGCTTGGGAGTAGCAACGATGAAAATTTTAACTACACCAACTATGGCCCCAATACATACAGAAATTCGGTTCCAATAAATTCAATTAAGCCGAATGATTTTGTTTATGTAAATAAATCTATACAAAGTGATCCTCCTTCACTGTAATGAGCCTTTATACTCTTAGGAATAGTTTAATAATTAAATAATTGTTTGCCAAAATTACGTTGTTTCTATTTTTGCTTTTAATGTATATTAAAGGTTTTTATTTGAACCCTTTCAGTTGCAGGCGTACTTTGTTAAATTATATATTTAGGTAGTTCAAATTTCCTAATATTCTTTATTTTCGATGCCTACGGTACCATTTGACGTTGTATTTCAGCCGTCCGTGTACTTGAAATTTCAAAGGTTCCCAAATTTATACTATTAACCAACTACATTGAGATTGTTGGTTATTGTGCATGATAATCTTTAATAAAGCCCTCCGTGTGACTTTTTGGACAATATAGAAAATTATACCGCGAAATTGTCATCAGTTTTGCTAACTAACTTAAATTTTATAATAAATATTTATTTAGGTTTTAATTTGTAGTGATAAATTCAATTGCAGTTTTATTAACTTCACATACACAGCAACACAAAATATATAAATTAAGAATTATACAAGGAACCACTGTTCATTGCAAACGCTTAGCCATATTCAAAATAGATGTGTATTTGATACAAGAATTCCCTAAGGTTTTGCGGAAGCAGAATGCATATTGACAAGGAAATATCCATTTCAACTTAACTTCATTGTAAGATAAAAAGTTCAACCTTCACCCTTTGCCTTGCTAAACTACCGCTAGTTATTGCTGCCGAATTCGAGGATAAAATTTGAAAACTCTTTAAATACGAAGATAGCAAATCTTAATAGTCTTTAAATCCTTTGTAAAATCTAAAAATGCGCTATATTCAGTTTAATCGAACTTAATTACAAAAAGCAACTGCCTTCCATTTTACAATTGAATTGACTTTATTGAATTCCATATAGCACAACTCTTAATTGAGAATTTATCTTTATTTAAAGAACTTCACAATTTGGTTTTTCCAATAAACACCAAATCGTAAATTGAATGCGCCTATAATTTGAAATGATATAAAATAAGTTGGAAATTTAAATTTTTCGTGCAAAAGCAATTTTTCAGTTAAGATGCTTAACTAGAACATAATCCTCGTGCCCGTTTAAACAGATTGTTGAATGGTGGAAATTGAAAGTTCGAGTATTTCCCCATTCATACAATACACATGTCTAAGCTCAATATTCCAACGTTTTCCTTTAAAATTTTATTTCAATATTTCTCAATCCACCCCAGTTGTCGGCTTTTCTTTGCTTCAGTATGTGTGTTCAATTCCACAGACGGATTTTCGCGTTCTACAGAACGAAAGCAATAACCGTGGTGAATTTAGCATTAAGAAAATGCACCAATTTTATTTTCTAACTATAAAGAAACATAAAAGGGGCTGAATGTGCTCTAATGTTTTAGGAGATTTCGTTTCAATTGGAGAACTTAGAGGGATAAGGATGACATAATATAGTAGCAGAGACTAAGCATTTGCATGATAATTATATATTAAATTAAAATGAAAACGATTTTTCAAATCTTGTTTTGTATTTAAAATAAATAACAAAAGAAAGATTCCGTAGAATTTTCTTATTAAATTTTAACATTTTGGGCTTTACAAAATAATACTATTTTCACGGTTTATTATAGTAGTTATAAAGCATATTTCGTGCTCCTACTTTCTATTTTATAGAATCCTTACTATTTAAAGAATTTTATTTTCCTATATTAAATACATTAAAAATAAATTAATATCTACAAATGAAAAATGAATATTATATTTGACTATTACTGCAAATAAATGCAAAGTGTATTTTTCAAAATTAATACAGTTGTTATGACAAAATTAGTGTAGTAATTATTTTTATTTCCTACGTTTAGGAAAAAAACTCCCAGAAATGTAGACAACTAAATTAATAATCTTTTGTAATAAATAACCATCTAACTTGGTAAATAAAGCATATACATGTGTGTCATACAAATATCAAATAAATACGCTTTAAACTGGATTTGATTAGAAAATCATGCAAGTTAATGATGAACTTATAATATGCTAGAATATGTATTAGCGTAATTGCAAATAAATTACAAATATGCAAATCCGTATACTATACAACAGCTGCAGTAATTCAATAAACATTAATGATACATGATATGAAAGTTAGAGAGACTCTCTTCCTCGCCTTTAACATTTATAATTTTGTAAGCGCCTTGCTTCAGAAAGCTAAGTTAAATTGAAATTAAAATGCACCCTTTTTCATATAATTTACTACATACGTTAACCCATGTTTATTCATAAATGTTAATAATTGAAGCTTTAAATGTATATTACATAAATATGAAATCGCCATCTTATTATTCCAGTTTTAAATTTTGTATTAAAAGAATTAATTTATAGACAATACTTTAATTCTTAATTATAAAAACTAAATATATATTTATAACTAAAATTTATCGATCTGGGCTTGTGTTAACGCTAACTAGCATTTGGGAGGCTCTGAGTTCGATCCCTGAGACTATTGGCTCTAACTTAGGTTCCTAGTGGTTCCTTGAATTCACAGATACCCATGAAGCAAATTCCGTAAAGTATTATCACTCATTCTCAATTCTATTCTTGCCTCTATCTACTCCTACTTCACATTCTTGGGTGAAGAGAGCTTTCTGTTTTCTCTATAACTGCCAACCCCCTTATGTAGGATTTGAAGGAAAAGTGATTTTCCTTCCAATTAAAATTTGCTTTTCAGAATATTCTTAACTTGTATTGAAAACTAAAAGTAAGTCTCCTGTTTTTAACTAAACTTTATTATAAAAGGTCCTGATCACTTGTAATTTTCGCGAAAATGCTATTTCATGTGCGCGATAATTAAATTTTGTTCCCAAGAAGTTGCTTTTTACTATCCTACTCAAACCTTTATTCCACTCTTGGGGTAAAATTTATAAATAGTTTATAATAGGGGGATTTCAATAGTTTTGAAGGAGATTCTACATATTATTCCTTAAACACAGATTCGTCATAATTCTAATTTAGTATATATTTGTATTTGTAAACAAAATTAGCACTGGCTTTCAATTTTAGATCAAAGTTGTGTATAGAATTATTTTATAGGTAAATGAAAAATTATTTATATATACTAACTGTAACATTAGTTAAAAGATTTTCGCTTAGATCGATTCTAGCTACATAGGGTAATGTGAGTTAGGGAATACCCTACTTGCTCACAAAAAACGTGTTGATGTTACATTTTGGGCTTTTTATATATTACATCTGAGAATAATTATTCAGATGAGCTTAAATTATCAGTTTTTCTAACGTGTGTAGATATTTTGTGCTGACAGTTACGATGTTATTAATTAAATTAAACTAGAATGAATTATATACCTTGATGCTTTACATTACATGTACTAAAAATAAAAAGGTATTGCGTATATGCAAATGTAAATAAAACATTTCGGATAGCCAGCGCTCTCAGAACATCCAGAGTTTATGTTTTATTTTTATTTTAAAATAATTTGTAGAAATGTAATTGTATAACTACAATGTAGTTCCATTATTTAATCAGAATATATCATGTTTTTATAATTTCCGTTGTATTTAGATATATACATACACTTTTCTATATTCAATTATCAAAAAGAACGCTTGTTAAAAGTTTCCGCTAAGAACAATTTAGTAACTTTAATGATCGCTGTTTTTTGAGTGCTTTGAGATGCTAGACAATTTAAAGATTTGAATTCCAATTAATTATGTTGTGGATAAAAATCAGGAATATGCTAATTATATTTACTGAAATTTGGACAGTTAATTAAAACTTTTCATTTGTGAACAAGTTTTTATACAGCTCATAAAGTAATGCTCCTCTGTTAACAACTTCATTTAATAATATCTTATTTATTAACGTATTGTACTACACCAAAGATTGGCAACGGGAAATATAATTTAAAATAAAACCATAAATCGTTATGATTATGCGTGGCTGGCAATATTTTCTGCATATCAAACTCTTTTAAGGGTAGTTTTCAAAAAGTACTTTGTAGAGAGCTCATAAATAAGGTGCACCAGATGTGTGTTGGCCTGTTTATTATGGCAGGAGTAATGTAAGGGGCGCCACTGCAAGTTATTATAGGACGTGCTACCTTTTGTCGCCGTCTGGATTAGAATTTTGTGGCAAGGCCGGAACTTGACACTTTCCGGAAACAGCTTCAGCCCGAATAGACGTTGCATGGTATGCTTTAGTTCTCCCTATTTATTTTGCTCTTTGTGAATTTATTCTTCCATTCTCGATTTTACCCTTTTATAAGTCATATGGTTATTTATAAACTACCATGATATAAATTTCCTTTACCATAATTATGTCAAAGAAGTAATTTGTCTAACCCGGATTTCTAATTCTAAAATAAAGACTAACACATTCGTTTCCTTTGCATGGAGTAGCAATTTCTTTCATAGTATATGTTGAAAATATAAACAAATCCTATTTTATTAGAACAGTGCAAAAAACCAGCTCGAGTTAAAATGTTAAGCATAGCGAAGTTATTACTATTATTCGTATTTTCGCCACTGTTAAATTTGATTTTGCCACTAATGTATAATGACATGAATAAACATAAATCTTGTAAATTCATCAACATAGACAGAATAGCATCGCTATTTATTGCAATTTAAATAAAATGATTTCGTATTTTTATTAAAATATCTACTGATCGTTAAGAGGTGCATGATATATTTATTGCAATAATTGATTTCTACGAATATAAAAGTTGTGGGAAAGGGAGCAATTGGTTAGTCTGTGAACTAATCAATTCGTTACACACTAAACGAACACAACTTAAAGAATAAATTAGTAATGAGTGGTATCGTCAACAACATTTATACGCCTAGGCATCCTGGCGGCTAAAATCAATAGCTTGCTAAAGAACTGCACTTCAGACTGTTTTCAGGTATTGTTATTTACTTCCTTATGGGAAGCTATATTTAGAGCTTTTAATAATGGAGGACATTATCCATTGGTCCTAAAATCAAAGTGAAGCATGTCTATTACCCATGCTTTCCGGCTACCTCTATTATTCTATAGAGGATCCTGACACACTATTCACTTTTCACTTTTTCTCATTGATAATTGAGCACCAGGATCATCAGACCCCCTAATCTCCGTCGGTGTGTTCCGTGATATTGTGTTTTCGTTGTTTATTTTCAGTGACCTCCTATGGCTGTGTCTTTTATGGCCCAGCCTGGACACTGCGATGATGTCCGGAAGCCGGGTCAAACTCAAAGTGATGCCTTCACTGAAGGTGCAGGTGCATTTTGTAGCCTCTAAAACTATGGTGAAAGCTTTTGTTAAGTTCGCCAGATTGAGCCATGGTGGCGAATTTATAGGGATTGGAGTTGCTTTGTCTGGAGAAGGAACTCCAACCGCTTCTGCATAGGAACATGGTCTTGATGAAGTTGTTTTTATTGATGATATCGGTACTTTCTGAGTGAGGAATTTAGGACACCCCTAGTAGTTGGCGGTTTGGTCACCACCGCAGTTCGCGTAAGTCGCGGGTGTTTCGCGCACTTTGGTACACTCGATGGTGTGGTGTACCCCTGGGCACTTTACACACTTTGTCTGTACTTTACAACACCGCTGGGTGTGCCCCAATTTCTAGCAGCGATGGCATTGAATAATACGTCGTCATGCGTGTCTTGAAATCTCTATTTTAACCCGGAAGTACAGAACCTCCTCCAGGTTGAAAGTTTCCTCTCCGGAAAGATTTTTCTGAAGTTCAACTAAGTTCAGTGGGAGTAGAGTCTTGTTTTTCCCACTCCACATTCGCTTTACGCTGTAGACGGGAAAGCTTTTGGCGGTCAGGTATTCCATTATTTCTTTGTCCCGCATGGATTCTGATAGTCCTCTTATTACTACCCTTAAGGGTCTTTCCTTTGGCAGAAGATATGCATGATATGGAAGCTGCATGTCATCTACTATTTTTACTGTTGCCCTGAAGTTTTCTTCTTTTTGAGAATGATTTTGATACCCATGGCGATGCTGGTGGCTGCCATGGGTTTTATGCCTTCTTGAACTAGTTTTCTGTCTAGTCTTCTCCACTTCTCTTTGCTTCTGGGTACTATGGGAGGTAGACGCTTTACCTTCCTCATAGCGTTCGTTGTCTTGACAGGTTCTTTGTTACCTTCGGTTTCAGGCTCTATATTGGACACAGCCGCAAACCTATTTCTGGTTGACAGTTTTGTGTAAGGCTCGGCTTCGCTTCCTCCAATTGGCGTTTTCCTTCTTTTGTTTTTTACTTGCGCAATTCCTCGGTTTCTGTTGAGTAGTCAATTGACTGCAAAATATTCTTTACAATTAAGTCTGCAGCTTCACAAGAGGCTACGGGTACTGAATTTGGTGTTTTTGGTGTTTTCGCACCGTCGATGGCGCGTTTGTGAGTTGTGACGGTTTTTGACGCTTGTAATTTTTTTTCAGCAATTGCCTGGATCATGCGTAATCCGGATTTTTCTAATTCTTTTAGTTCTTCCTGAATTTTTATAGTTGTCTTCTCGAACGTTTCGAAATTAATGGCCATTTTTGGCTTAGGAACGCGGCTTAAGTATTTTTTACTATACCCGACCCATAATTACATATGTAAAAGGGACCTAAGGTATAGTACAATTTAAATTTATGGGCTGCTAGCAAATGCTTGTGTACACAACGAGTAATAGCACGCACTTCAATCCTGGCGCACTACTATCTGTCGAAAACAACCTTTATACAAGCTCGTGTAAAAAATGGCTTCTAACAGTTAACGGTAGGCCTCTGCTTGTAATGCGATTAGTATTCACTTTGGGTTCAGCTCGAGAATGCACGTGGTTTCATCAACCAGATGGCAGGCACCAAAAGAGAACCCAAATATGTTTAAACTCGCTATATGGGTTACCCCACTTCTAGCGAATGTGGCAACTTTAGCCTGAAAATAACTGACAGCAAGAAATATAATTATTTTAGAACGCCTCTAAGCCGTAGTTAAGTCTTAAGTTTTTACGGTAATATTATATACGGGGTTTCCAGCCTAAGATGCAAAGTCCCATAATAGTCTATTATTGATTTTTCAAAAAAAAGTTTCAAATAAAGGATGCGCGGAATCAAGTGCTCCGTATTATAAAATTATTTTCAAATATGGCGAACTTCCGGCTATATCGGAAGTTCGCGTCAACTTCGTTATTCTAAATACAACACCCTAAATATTATTGAATTTTTGGTTTCCTTGTTAAATTTTAGGGAACCTTTGATAACCAAACATTCGGTTTATGTTGTACCGTTTTTTAAGTACTCTAAGTTTTCTAAAACAAATGTCACTTTCAGTGTCTTAGAAAATTTCAGATATTACCGTAACTATCAAACTTGGAAAGATGTGGTTTCCACAATCCGATTAAGCCTAAAAAATATATCTTTTCATAGGAAAACTACCATGTTGGATCTAAACCTTTGCTAGGTATGGATATTCAATTTTTAATTTCTTCAATCACGGCTAAGTTGATTTTTTTAAATAGAACTATATATTAATTTTTATACCAATGGATGCGGAATTCAATTTCCTTTCGATTTTGTTAAGGTATTAGTGGGTCTATCTATAATATTATGGGAGATACTCTTGTTTTTATAGTCTTTTAGCAGAAACCACCTTCTACTGGCATTTTTTGACGAGAAAGTCATGTTTTGAAAGTTTCAGTGGGCTTTGACAATAATGTTAAAACGTCGTGTGTTCCGCAAATCGTTTTAAGTGTCATTTTGTAGTTGTGTTTTGTTAACTACAAGTATTATTTGCACAATTGACAATGTCGCTCACACGTGAAAAATTAGTAGATATAGTTTTTGTTCTCGGAGAGTGTAACAGAAACGCGATATTAGCCCAAACAGTTTACATACAGCAGTATTCAGATACGAGGGCATTTCAGTAGCTCCTGGAAATATTTACCAATACTGCATCCCTTAAATTTTCAAAAAGAAACCATAACCATCCTGTACTCATGGATTAAAGTCAATTGCGCGTATTATTATGTTCACACGACAATTGAGAATTCAGCGTGCGAGAAATTACCAAGGCTGCTGATACCAGCAGATCTTCTGTGGATGCCATTTTAAAGAACCACAAGTATCATCCCTATCGTTTACAATTGCATCAGGAACTCCTTGAAAGAGATTTCGAAAACAGATTGATATTTTGTCAACTGTCGATTCAAAGAATTAATCGTGACGTAAATTTTATTAGTGAAGTAATGTTTTTCGATGAAGCCATATTCCATAAGAATAGTTTTGTGAATCATTATAATTCCTATTACTATGACAAAGAATCCTCATCGGTTCGCTACAGAATGTGTGGGCGGGGACTATTGGAACACATATCGTAGGTCCATTCTTTCATGACCAACATTTGACGGGTAGGGTTTATCTCCAGTTCCTTCGTAATAATTTATACGAACTGTTGGAAGATGACCCCTTGGCTACGCGTCCAGAAATGTAGTTTCAACACATTGGAGCTCCACCACATTATATCGCCAAAGTTTTTCAATTTTTGAATGCTTATTTTCCTGATCGCTAGATTGTGTATCGCTCATCTTTTTTCTCGATTACTTTTTTATTAGTTGATTCAGTTTTAGTTAAAATTATTATAATTTCGTTGACGATAAAATGATAGAGCTTTAACTATATTTGGGAATTAGATTCAGTCTCTTTATTTTACGATTTTAGTAAGAAAAGACAAAATAAATTTTTATCAAGTTTACTGCTATAAAATTTAGTTGTCTTTTATTTACGTAATTAATCATCAACGTGTTGGATGGAAATTACTCTTGATAACTTTTCATATTAAATATTTAATATCTTAAATCTATATTTCAGTTCAAACATAAATATTGTTTACCTTTAATAAATTTAGTTCAGGTAATATTCAATTAGGGATAGTTTTGATGCATTCTGATTCAATGTGTGTGTGTTAGCGAATTTTGTATTGAAAGTTAGAACGGCACTTCTCGTCCGACGTTTGAATAGTACACACGTATTCTTTGCTATCGTGAATTTTAACTTTGATAATCGCAGTTATGGAAGTTGAAATTACGTCTGCATTTCTTTGAAAGTATTAATGATGATTTATACTTAACTTTGATGATTTTGAAAATTTAATTTTGGGTTTGTGTACTATCTAAGCAACGGCATGATAAACCGGGGGGGGGGGGG